>WBMN01000061.1:0-58472 GCA_010367425.1 Teratosphaeria destructans | reverse complement strand
TATTACCTACGAGAGTATTAGATCTCTATTAAGTGTCGGATCTTAATTCAACAGATTTTATACTTTAAGATAAAACTAATATTTAATTAGCTAAAGAATCGTTTAATCGAAGGGTGTTTCCTACATTCTATATAATCCTAAATAGATGTAGTTAATCTCTTAAAGAAATTAATTATAATCTTATTAGGTAAATAGTACCCTAAAATACTATAAACTTAAAAAAAAAGTATATTAAATACCTTTTTTGTTTTTATCTTTATCTGAAAGATTATAATATTTTAAATCTAAATATTTTTCTAAGCCAGATAATATAAATAATAGTATAACAAATACTATTATATTAGAATAAAGAAATACAGATAATAATAATATAATATTTGTTATACAAACAATTAAAATTATATTATTAACTCTATGTATATAAAACTATAAAAACACAATTATTATAAATAATAAAGTAATTATTATAAAACGAAATATAACTAGATATATCTAATAGTAAAAAATGAATTTTAACACTTAATTTGATTTATAATATATAGGTGAAAAAAAATAACAACACTATATATTAAGAGATCTTAATTTAAGAATTAAGAGAAAAAACAAAATATATAAAGTTTCGTTTATATAATAATGGATTAAATAAAGTAATAGAAATTAGTTATAAATTAGGCTAAAATTAAAATAAGTTAGCCTTTTTTATTTATATTAAGTTATATTATTATCGTAGTAATTAAAAATAATAAAAAAAAGGAATAAAAAAATTATTATATTATAGTATAATTAATATTATATAATCTAGCCTAAACACTTCTAAAATTTTAGATTTAAGTTTACAAAAAAAAACTAATAAAGAGATATAACAACTTTTGAACTATTAAGGAATAGGTAATTTGAATACCTAATATTCTATATATAAAACAGTTGCTCTACTAATTGAGCTAATTCCTTTTTATTTTTTAAGAAAAAAAAACTAGGCTCGATATTTACTCTATATTATAAACTAGAAAAGTAAATAATATAGGCTAAATTAAATTAACCTAGTAAAGAAACTTTATAAGATGTTTAAACACTCTAAGCCTGTTAATATAAAAAATTTTACAAATATAGGAGTATTGTTTAATCGAGCAACCTAAGAATAAATTATAGTAAGTACAATTATAGTTATTACTAATATATATGTTATAATCTATAATTCTTATACTTATAATATTATTCTAAAAAAACCTAAAGATAGAGAGGCTAATAAAGGTAAAATATAATAATTAAATATCTTTTTTGAATTCTACTAAGATACTTCCTCTTAACCTATAAATATAGCTAATATATATTATATAAAGTTATCCTAAAATGCGATAAAAGACTAATAAATAAACCTATAAACTTCTAACTATTTTATTAGTTTTGTTTAGGGCTAAGTTAGATCTAATAGTATTAGTATTAAAAGTACTAGGAGTTTATCTCTAGTTAATGTAGTATACTAGGCGTTTTTTGAGGCTAATTACAAATTATTTATAGGGTAAACGAATCTATTACCTCTAAACGAAGAACTTTGACTACTAAATAAGTAACTATCTATTAATATAGTTCCTACTATATAGGAAACTTTTCTATATAAACCTCTACTACTATAAGAACTAAGTAAACTAGATCTGCTTAGACGTAACAAATTATAAACAAAAATACCTCTTTAAGTTATTATACCTACTCGATCTATATCCTTATACTAAGTTTTAGTACCTACTTATATACGTGCGTATTTTAAATTTATAGGAAGATTACTATTATTAATTACTTCTTATATTCTTATCCTACGTTTTGTAATAATATCTAAAGCAGAGGTAGTTAAAAAAATTATAATAGGTAATAATAATAACTCTAATAGATCGAAAAATAAACATATAAATAAATTAGTTAATAGTAATATATTAGGAGATCCTATTAATAATATTTTATTTAGAAAATGTATTTAGTTTATAAAGTGTATTTACCTAGTAATTAGATAATAAAACTAAGGGTGCTAGCTTATTACTATTCTTTTTCTTGTTTAAAATAAGAAAAAGATTAGACAAGTTTCTTATCTAGTTTTTAACAAAATTAGTACTTTGTACCTAAAAACATTAAAATTCTTTAAGCTAAAGCCTATATAATTTCTCTTTATCTCTACTCTCTACTTATTCTCTTTTTTTATTTATTTTTCTTTTAAGAAAAAAAAAATAGGTAAAAGTCTAAAACACAAATAAAAGAAAATTCGTAGTATTATATTATATATATTTAAGAGTATCTTAAAGTAAGCTTCGTACCTATATATATTTAGCACTTATCTTTTACTAGCGTAGTTTTTCTATAGTACCTATACTAAGTTATTACTTAGAGTAAACTAGACTATATTTACTATCTTAGCCCTCTTTCTATTATAGAAAGAGTACGGTTCTCTTAGAGGCGTTTAATAGGCTATCTACTAATTTCTTTTAGTAGAGCCTATATAAATAATAGATAAACTATAAGTTAGTATACCTAACTCCTTTTGTACGAAGGAGCTATCCTTATTTTACTCTAATTCCCTCTAGGAGATAGAAACTATACTATCTTATAATATATTTAACCTAGCTCGTATAGCTCTTTAATCGACGAATAGTCGAACTCTTTATAACTCCTACATTTATATAGATAAGCTAAGCTAATATTAAGGTACTAAACTACGTACTTAATTTGTACTTCCTAGCGTAATTAGCCTATTTGATTTTGTTACTATAAAGATTTTTAATTCTCTACTTTTATTTTTCTCAAAAATTATTATAGTAATTTATATTTTATTTCTAGAATAATGTTGAGTCCTACTAATAATATAGAATTGTTATAATTTTTAATTACTATTATCTTTCTACCCTTATTAGAACGAACTTTATAATTAAGAAAAATTCTTGTTTAACTCTAGACATATTATTTTAACTTCTTTATTTATAAAACTTTAAGTATTTAAAACGATAGATTTATTTCTTAAGTTAGGATTGTAATCTAATTTCTCTCTATTATCTATAAATTAGTAAGCTAATCCTATTATCCCGACTCCTATAACCTCCTAAATTAGGAGGTTATAGAAGGATAGGAGTTAAATAATTTAGAATTAAATTATTTATAATACTTTTTTAGTTATTAATAATAAGGCTAAATAATTAAATACTTTATAACTTAAAGTTTAAAATCCTCAATTTATTACTATGTTACCTTTAGGGCTAACCCTAGTCTTTTTAAACCGAAGGTATAGTTTTAATATTACTTATTTTCTTAAAAAAGATTATAAACCTAATTTAAATAAGGTAAGTTCTTATTTTCTTACTTAAATTTAATTCTATATGTTTTTCCTCTATTTTAAGTTTAAATACTTATATCTCCTACCCTAGGGAGGGCTTATTCCTCTCTAGGTAAGAACCCTCGCTAGGTAAGGACTCGAAGGAGACTAGTACTAAAACTACGCCTATATTTTATTACTTTTAACTTATCTTTTTCAAAGACTTTTTATAATTGATTATTAATTTACTATTAGGCAATATATTTAGAGGTTTGTTTTTATCAAATTTGTTTAGGATATTTAAATTTATAATAATAGAGTGTTTTTCTTACCTTAGAATTTATTTTTTTTAAGGGAAAAAAAATAGTAAGAATAACTAGATATCTTGTTTCGAACAAGATATTATACGCTCGTAGAAAGATTATAGTTAGTACTACTTTCTAGTCGTTAAACATCTTAAAATTCACCTAATTTAATTACTACCTATTTATATAGATAGAAGACTAACATACTTTTAATTAATCTCTAGCGTAGCTTTTCTTAAAAATATAAGACCTTTCCTTTCTATATCTTATAATAAAATACTCCGCTTACGCGACTAATAGACTTATATATCAAATAGTAAAGTAAGATTAAGCTATCAAACTTTTCTAGTTGTATTATAGTTATACAAATAACTTTAAATTATTTGAATAATTAATAATAACACTTGTCTAAACTAAAATAAAGATTACCTACATAAACTCAAATAAAGGTTATCTATATAAAGTAAAATAAAGACTACTACTATCTGTTTTTATAGTATAGCCCTTAAGTTTTATTTATAGACTTTATATTTTTTAACTGCTATTCTCTATATAGTTAAAATCTTACTTGAAAATATAAATAAATCTAACTTAATATATATATCTAATAATATATTTCTCTTATAGCTACTTCTATATATATAAATCTACTATCTAATAGAGAGAGAATCTTAATTCAATAAGAAAGATAGTAATATAGAGCTAGGATAATAAGTAATTTATCGATAGTTCCTAGATTTTATAATTAGACTTAGTTTAATTATAAAAGTATTATCTAATAAGTTTTTTTTTACTTACTTTATTTTTATAAAATTATAGAATAAGATTAAGACTATAAAGGCTTAGAAAAAGAATAAGTAAAGGAATAGATTTATTATAAGAGAGTTTATAGGTCGAACTCTAAAAGATAAGAAGAGTATAGACTATTTAGAGGCCTAATCTCTAATAAGAGGAATATAGTTAGAAGAAGTATAAGTATAAACTTTAGAATAAAAGAAGAAGGCTATAAACTAGAATAATAGTCTAGATACTAGTAACTAATATTCTAATAATTAGTATTTTATAGAGCTACGCGTAGATATATATAGTAATCTAGCTATAGACTTATAAGAAGTCGACGTTTAGTATAGATAGTAGTATATATAGAGTAGAACCTCTATAGAATAGAGATTATCTAAGTATATCTTCTTATATTAGTATAAATTAAATATTTTCTTTACTACTCTAAGTATATAAAACTTAATATATTATAAGGAAGTTAATATAAGAACATAAAATTGAGAGTATTAAGTTAGTTTTATAAAAAGAAAGATATAACCCTAAAGAAAAAGCCTCTTTTATTAAATTCTAAGGCCTATCTCCTACTTTAACTTCTTATTCTCTAGATTAAATAACTTGTTTATAGAGAGGAATGTATTAGAGACAGCTAGTATATATTAGAAATATATAACTACGTTAGGAGGTTGCTACTTACTTTCTAGACGAAAATTTGGTGGGGCAATTACGAGAAAGAGTCCATAGAATTTACGGACAATTACGAGATAGAGTCCATAAAATTCACGGGCAATTACGAGAAAGAGTCCATAAAATCTACGGGCAATTACGAGAAAGAGTCCATAAAATTTACGGGAACACGTCCATAATAAGGTTTTATGGCCCTGTCCTCGGAATTGCCCCACCAGATTTTTGGCCAAAATATACCACGCGATTTACTTAGCACCAACTGCCTATATCTACATGCGCTTGTAGAACATGTCGATAATATCAACGCTAAAAGTCCCGTTCACGCTTCTTTATGCAGGTGCCCGACATCTGGGACAGTCTCGCATTCCGCCCCGGCGACATTGCAACCCCATCCAAATCATTACTATCACCATTACGATGGGAGTAACGACGTCGAGGGGTCGTGTACACGTGCCGCAAATTCTCCGTCGTACTACTAGATATCGTGGGCTGGTTGATCCCAGGTCTGCGGGCGTGTCTTCACAATCTCATCCTCGCACAACTTTCAGAGCTCACCGAGAACCATCAGTAGGTGATCAGCTGAAGCTCCCATTAAGAGGCCGAAAGCATTCCCGGGGTCTTACTCTCTCATACCAATGCGATACCGTTTACTTGATGACAAGCGTGCAGTAGACTGGTCACTTGAGTAGAAGCTATTGTATGCTAGACCTTCACGTCACCGAGTGTCTACGGGCATCGACACCGCATCCCTAATCTCACTACTACAAGTGCCGTGGAGCACGATCCTCCTAGTCTGTGGGCCAGTCGCAGCGAACATTTCTGGGCGGTAGGAAGTACTGGGAGAAAAAGGCCGCAGGTTCCTTTCTCTGGCCACAATCCTCTGGTTCTGATTAGTGACATACTCGAGCAGCATGAGCTCGGCGGTTGAGCCCGAGCGAATCTGACGGGAATGGCATTCTGCTTTTCTTACGCACAAAACGACGCTTCGGCAAGCAGGATAGACTCGAAGGCGCACAAATCTATATCAGAGGACTGCGGTGAACCACGATGCAGCGTGTCCGAAATCTCCTAGAATCCGATACTCGCCCAACTCATTTTTCTCAAAGCACTGGGCTCTCTCAAAACCCTGAACCTGCGCATCGGTCGAGATTGCCGACTGGAGCTGATGCGGGATAGCATCATGCTGCTTGGTCGATGTCGATGGCGTGAAGGACTGAGCCTGGCCGTTCTTCGGAGGAGCGTGAGGTTGCTGCTGCTGCTGATAGGATGGTAGCTGCTACTGCACCTGCGCGTCGAACGGCAAGGCGAACTTGAAAGAATGGGGGGGAGTGGCACCATCCTGACTTTGCTGTGGGCGGCGGCGCGGTGATGTCCTGAAATTGTCGGTGTCAGCCTGCGCGAGATGGAAGCCTTTGATATGTGCCGGCGCCTCGAGCAGCGGCAAAGCGGACTGGACTTGATGCGGATTGGCATCGTGATAAAGCAGCTGCTGTGGGCGGCGTGTTGGTGTTATGAACTTGCTGCAGCCATCCTGCGCAAGCTGTCCCATCGCATCGTCAGTACTCTCGCGGCTTATAACAACAGTAGCAGTGCTATCATCCGAATCCGACTCATCCTCCTCCTCTTCCTCCTTGTTATCTAGCTTATCCACCCTACCCTCTGCACCCATCTCCTCCTCGAGATCCTCAAACCCCTCCCACTTATCATCCTAATACTCCCCTGATACTCCTCCTCTCCATTGACAACCGTAAGCCCCGCCCTCCCTATCTCCCCCCTCCAAACCCCCGGCACACCCCACCCTAACACATCCTCCACAACCCCCATCCCAAACCCCTTGGACCTCGCGTTCGCACCGACCCTCCTTGCTACGGCCCGCAACACCCTCTCCACCATAGAAGATCAAACGGCTCACAACCCTTCAACACATCCATGCATTTCGGCCCGCGGAGGCCCTGTAGCTGCTGCGCGGTCGGCGGGTGCGTTTTCGTGATACGGTAGGTTTTAAAGTCGGCATGGACGGCGGCGGTATAGGCAGGGAGTGGTCGGAAGGCGTGTTGGGGGCCGCTGGTAATAAGCGCGGCGGGGGGGACGCGGCGGGAGCCGAAGCGCTGTGGAAAGTGAGTTGGTGGGTCTGGGTGTTTGCGAGTAGGTGTGAGGGGGAGGGGGGGTGGTTTGCTTACCTCGCGGGCGAGTGCTGGTGGGATGTTGGCGGTGTCGCGGGCCTTTTGCTAGTCAGCGTGCTCGGGAGCCATGATGGGCTGTTGTGGATGTCAGGCAAGAGGACGAACTCCGTGTCGATGTGATGATTGATCTGGCTTTCTTTGTCGGAATCATTGTCGCTTATGCAGACCCGGCATCCCAGTTATCTTCATCGTTGAGCTACCGATCGTTATTCACGTATCTCCGTCTTATTGCATCTTGCACGCGATGCCTCCCCACGGCCAGGACGAGCAGACCGCCGCTGCCAACGAGGCCAAAGCGTTCGCGCTGATGCGGCAGAGCAAAGCCGCCCATAAACGCGCGGAAGAGTACGAGCAGCAAGCCGACATGGCGCAGCTGATTAGCGCCTACTACAAAGCAGGCGGCAAATTCCTGGTTGACACCAACGACAACAACGATAATAACATGTCCGATCTATCATCCCAGTTATACACTCTATCCATATCAACTTTTGCGTTTTCCTAACACCAACCCCAGGTCACCGAAATCATCCTCCTCTCTCCCCACGCCGTGCACGCGCACCTGCACATCCTCACCTCCGAAACCTACACCACCCTCCTTCACACTCTGCGCACCGCGCTCTTCGCCCACAACAAGGTCTTGGCGCAATCCGACTGGCCGGGCGTGTTCCAGCAATACCGCACGCTGCTCGACGTCTTCCCTGCGATGCGCGAGGAGAAGCTGCGCTTGATGGCAGGCGTAATAAGGGTGGTGCCGTTGTTCGAGGGCGATTTAGGGGAGTGTGTCGAGGAGTTTCGGAGGGCGGCTGAGGGGGGCATGACGGGGGAGGGGTTGTATAAGTGGAGGATGTTAGAGGGGTTGAGGAGGGTAGAGTCATAGGGGCAGATAGGTCGGCCGACCTCGGAGCGCTTTTCCGACATCGCTGCGTTAGACGGGAGCCTCACGATGCCGCAGAGCCTCAAGCGCTTTTTCGCAAGCCATCGCAACACGATCAATCATACTACGCGAGATGACCATCTCCTCCTCTCCGCTCTATCGAATACGCTCACACGCATTGATCGTCTGTATCTTACACAGGTCGGCAGGTTGGATGACCTTCTCAACAGCTTGAAGGTGGAATAGAATGGAACCGGCAAGAGCCGAAGTTATGTTGGAGTCAGAGCTAGAGCGGCAGGAGCCGTGGTTGTCTACTGACTCAGAGATGGTTGATCTAGTGACGGCGAAGGCGGAGACATGAGCTCAAGACGACAAGCTGCTCAATTGATCTTGTAACGGCTAATGGCTAACTGGGGCTTAAGAGCTCAACATTTCGTGTAGTTTATGTGTGTTCGACAGTGCGTGCAAGTGCGTATGTCGACGATTTTGCGGCGATGTCTGGTTCAATGTTCGCTGCGTTGGCGGAGCCGCAGCGTCCGATAGGAATACGGCATACGGCAGTCTCTGGTTCGGCGGTGTGTCTGGTTCTGCGACAGAAGCAGACATGTTGAAAAGCAGTATCGAATTGAGGTGCCCAGGGTCTTTGGGAATCCTGTATTGACTCCTCCGGCGCAAGCAGGTAGCGACATAGTGATTACTCCTCCTACCAAGACGGCTACAAGCCTGGTAAAACTGATCCAAGCCCGCAGAGGGTGCTCTAAGCCCGCAGAGAGTGATACATTCGCACTGCAAGAGTATACCGCTTCATGTGTCCACTTTCGATACGTTCAGACAGATGTACGGTGCAGAGTAACGCATCCTAGTTGAGACAGCAAAGAAGACTGATCGGGTCCTTCTAAGCGCATGTCTCATTACGGCGTTTCTCGGGCAGCGTGGTGTGTCTCCGTCCAGTAGTAGTCTTATAGCACCATGTGGCTCTAGCTCGGCGTCGTTTCGACAGCATGGTGAGTCTCTTGTTCGAAAAGTTCCTGCGTGTGGTGTGACTCTAAACGCCAGGGTACTTTGCGACCGGCGGCAGGGTACTGAGCACGCTGGCGGCGAGAGTAGTAGCGGTGTCTGGTGTCTGGTGTCTGATGACATTTCGTCTTTCAACGCATCCTTGTAGGAGTATAGTATCGAGCGAGAAGCAGCAGTCTGGGGTGAAACGGCGGACTGCTCGGTCCAGTTCTCGTAATTGCAGAAAAGCGTTATGGCCCTGTACTCGTAATTGCGGAAAGGTGTTATGGTCCTGCTCTCGTAATTCACACACCAAGTTTTTGTCCAAGAACAATGGTGCTGTTCTCGTAAATAGCTAGATATGTAGTAATCTGCATTCTGCGTCGGCAGCGAATTATCCGACTCGCTGCGTAGAGGACTCCATCTAGTTGTCCGAGTTGAATCGCAGCCTTGGCATCCCCGGCATTGTAATCTTAGACATCGGTGAGGCAGAGAACAGAGCCGCGGCCGATCTCTACATCTCTGCAACAATGTTGGGCAAGTTGCGCAAAATTTGACTCGCATGAAATCCTTGTGCAGAGGCCTGGATGACTCGAGCTTCCAGTGATGTTAGCCATCTTGACCAACTGCTCCCACGCCACTCGCCGGTGTGTTCTGGATCCCAGAACCCGTCCAAGTCGAATCTACGCGCCGGCATTAGCTTCCGGCATGCAACGTTCTGTTCCCGGCTGAGCTCGACCACGCGACCGCAATCTCCATTACGATTTCCCGACATTCAAACAGCATGGAAGGTACGCTATCTCAGCGCTGGATCTCAAGAGGGAGATTGTGGGGCTACCGCACACGACACTCGAAGTTGATGGAAGGTTGGTTCAAGAAGCGCGTGGCGGAGAGCCGTGGTATCAACCAACAAGGGTGAGATATATCAAGCGGTGGATGGACTCAGGGTAGGGTGATTGCGAAGGGATATGAGGAGTGCGAGATTCGCCGGGTATGAGCATCACATTGGAGGCGAGCTGCTTGGAAGAAAGACTTTGGGATCTGTGGAGCAGACGGGTCGAGGACCCGGTGGATAAAGCGATGGGCTTGACGGAGGCTGGGCCAGGTGGATTATGCGGTGTCGTTGTCAGTACTAGCCTGAGCGTGAAGCTTCTCCCGCTCTGCTACATACTGTGATCGCTACCGCATTTGTCCTTGTGCCATTCCCTTGTACACCCCTGGTTCATAATCTCTGCGCCCAAGGACGGCATGGGATTATCACAGCTCTCAGGAAACCGCCTGGAGACAACCCCACGAGATTAACACATGTGCCTCAGCGAGGATGGGACAGAGACTCGACACCGCATCAGCCGGGGAAGCTTGACATTGAGCTTGGACAAGAACCGGACCCAAAGCTTTAGTCCATATGCAGCCTTGTGCCCAGCCTGATGCTGCCAAAAGATGGCTTCAAGCCCAAGACCGGCGGTTTCAAGGCCATCCACGCACGATGATACATATACGGCCTGCAACCTGGAGTCATAGAGAGCCATTCTCCCGCCTCCACGGTCTCGTACTGTAGGCGGGTGTCGGCTTCTCCCGCCGTAGTTTGCTTGACCACGGCATTCCCAACGATAGTGCTTCTACCCATCGTCTATTTTCGCAGGGCTTCTTGATGTTCGGGGGCCAATCGTTCAGGGTTGGTCCCAGGAGTGGAAGCAGGTTGGAGCAAGTGGCGGAGGGGTTCCCAGAGCGATACCTCCATTGCGAATTGGAGCGAACGCATACAAGCTACAGCACCAACATACAGCATCGCGATCATGGAGCTTGGTATTGTCACCCTTGCTTGACGCGGGAGCTTGCGTCATCGAAAATGAGGCTGCGCCAGCTCAAGAGAGCCACGGCAAACACGGCATCACGATATCTGCTTATCGGGTGCACCTCGACCTTCTCGGAGTGGGTGAGGTAAGGCGGAGAGACACTTCTCGAGCATTGGCATGAAGCGCACTCTCAGATCTCCATGCATTCAAATTGTCACCATCCGGGAGTCTTGTTAGATGGCAGCGAGTGTGGAAGCATGCACAGCATGACGCGTGATGGACCCGTCGCATCATTTCTGGATTGGTATCACGCGATTGATGTATGTAACTTGCGCGGATGGTCCACACATAGACGGTGCCGGCGGATACCAGATATGACTCGGCATGCGCACGTGTCGCGTCGAGTTCAAGCTGAAATCTTGTCTCTAGGAACATCGGCCCGACAGATATGGCCCCATGCCCGTCCTCTCTCGATGTCCAGATATTCTATTACGCAATCTCGCACTTTCCCCATCAAGAGCAAATCGCCGGCGGGTGGTGATTCCGCCGACGCTGCTTCCCATCGGCAAACCTTCCACCTTGACGTATACAACAACACAACCTGGAACACTGGCTCGTCCGTCAGCTCGAACCGTGTCAACACTCATGCCGAAGGTCGAAACGCACGACCCAAGCATCGCGGAGATTATCGAGCAGCTGAATATTCAGTTGGCTGCCGAAGCAGGAATCCGCCGGAGTGCCTGTGCGTCACTTAACAGACTCGGCCATATCAGCGACTTCAAGCGACAAAAGCTTCTTGGTGACGCCACGCCTGTCACCGAACAGTTGGCGTCCCTCAGCGACCAGGCAACAGAGGAACTCGACGGCTTGCTACGCACCTTTGTTATATCCAAGGCGCTTGCTAATAAGTACGTACGCCCGTCGCTCAACACGCTTCTTGACCGAGACACCGGTTTCCTCCGACCGTACGAGTTTATCGCGTGCTTCGGACAGGAATACTTGACCAGAGAGCAATTTGTCAAGGCGTTGGCCAAGCTTTCCGCTCACTACACCGGCACCTTCGAGGAAGCCTATATCGAGTTGCTCCACACGCGCGACGAGTATTGGACGGGAAGGTGCCGTCCGGACAAGCCTGCGACGCGCTGGTTGACCCGGGTGGTTACCGACACAACTACGCGTATCCAAAACAAGCAGGGCCCTGCGAAAAGTCGAAGAGGAAGGCCGCCTGGGAAGAAGCAGAGAGAGGAGCAGCCGGGCGAAGAACAGCCGGGAGGAGAGCATCCAGAGCAAGAGCAGCCAGAGCCAGAGCAACCAGAACAAGAGCAGCCAGGGCCTGTACAGCCAGAGCAGGAGCAGCGCGGAGACGATTGGCGTGAGGCGGATCAAACCCAGAGAGATCAGCGAGAGCGAGAGCAGCTGGAGGAATGTCAGGGCGGACAAGATCGAATACTAGCAGAGACTCAGGAACATCAGCCTCCGCCAGAAGACGATCCGGCACAGCAAGATCAAGATTACGATCACAACATCGGTGACGGCTTCACCTCTATCGACGAAACACCATCGACGCGAGATCAGTGTCTCTGCAGCTCACCTCCGTTGCCGGAGCAAGCTCGGGCCGCAACATTCGACTCCCACGCGAGTCAGCTGAACCAGTGGTCTGGCATTAACTCGTTCATCGATCCTCACTGGTCCGGTGATCATAGTGTCAGCAGCCTGCGATTCGAGTCTTTTCGACACTTGTCGCCATCAATTCATTGTGCGCCTGCCGTTCTGAGTGACAGTCCTCCCCACACCGCCATGTCAAAGCGCTCTGGTGAGGGCATTTCTCAGGTCGCTGCAATGAAGAGACAACGCACAACACCTACTCCGGACGCTCAGGGGCCTGAGATCTTGCGGTGGTTCAGCAAGCAGCAAGCGGCTGCCGCGGCTAAGACTCTTGAGGCACCAGATGGGCGAATTGATGCCGCGACACTGTATGCTGCACTCCATTTCCTCGGCTCCAATGCTGGCTACCATGTTGTCGACGACGGTCTTCTTTGTACGGGCCGGGAGGACGATATGGTAGCGGACTATTGGTATCAGCTCAACACTAGCGGATACAAATTCCTGCTCCTCCCCTTGAGATCCGCTAGCGAGCATCGCTGGTGTCTAGCGGAGATTGACATGCGCACTGCCAGAGTCTTGGTTTTCGCTGACACTTTGACTGAAGAGCACGACGCCGAGCCTGATCCCGAAGGCAATGAGATCCCGGAGGCCCAGACAAGAGTTATCGATACCTTTTTGGCCCACCTCTGCCTCGTCCGATCGGGCCTGCCTGATAGTCTCGATCTGGCACACCTGCCTGAAGCAGACGAGTGGTCGCTTCACCGAGGTACATTAGACCTTTCTCAGCAATCTAAGCCTGAGCAAGATTCTGAGCTCTATTGGGTCGCCGCTTGGATTTCGCGGATGTATTGCCTCACTCCATGGCCTTCGATCGACTCTCGGTGGTGGCGCACCTCTCTTCAACGCGCTTTTCTTGCCCTCGGCAACGGTATCGACCTCACTGCCGAGCACGATGAACTTGCGCTAGAAGACATAGGGCAAGAAGCGATTCCCGATGGCGCTCACGCAGAAGAAATGCGCACAGCCCTTCTAGCCTCCTTGGCTCGGGCGCGGCAGATGCCTGCGAAGACCTACAGCGAGCTTGAGAAAAAGCTACAAGGCGATACAGCGAAGCTTAAGCGCATACAGGAAGTCGAGGAGATGATTCAGTCGACCAGGATGAGTCTCGAGAAAGAAAGGCGTTCAAACCCTAGAGGCGACATCGCGAAAAATATGCAGGACACCTTGAAGTCCGCATACAAGGATCTCGCCATCTTGAACGCACCGTGCGTCAGATTCACATTCTCCGTAGAATTGCGGCTCCATGCTCTGCAGCGGTCGCACACTAAGGGCTTTATGCAGGCCGTTCGCATGGGCGAAGTCTTACAGCAGTATTACAGTAGCAGGTCTCAAGAGGTGTCTGCGACGATTTCAGGGCTTTTCCAAGAGTTTCTGAAGCTGGGGTAGCCTCTCACTGCACCGCCACGTAGGTTCCATCTCAACGAGCGACGTAAGCACTTTGCTTTGGACTGGCTGATATGAGCATTGATAGGAGGAGAGGGTACTTCGGTCGGGTACATGGTTGCAGTGGTGGCCGGGCGGCACTTGCGAACATCAGAGATGGCTCGCCGGCTGTGGGAGTTTCTTCGATTGGTCGGTTACTAGCTGTCAGAGTTGGCGTCTTCTTCGTATTCCTATATGCAGTGAGGCCGTGGTATAGATAGGTCACCTGCGCAAGCTGACGCCCATTGCTTTAAGGAAAATCGCGTTCGTTCTTTGTCGTTTATACGCTTGGTCTCGCATTGTAAGGCCGTGACGTTATGAGCTATCTGTACTCGACGGATGCTGCATATTGCGAAAAATGTCCAGATAAGGTCACGTGGAAGAGGAAGGTGGTGGCGTTCGAAAGAGACCGAGCGGCTCTATATAAACGGCTCGGGGTCGTGATGCTGTCCGACTATGCTGCGAGTCAGCTTAGGAATGACGGAGGGTGCTGGATCCCTCCTATACCTGCAACCATTCCGCCAAAGTCTGTGGCTGTTGACTACGGGCTACATCACCGGCCTGAGACACCTGCTGTCGAGCTTCCAGAACAGCGACACGGAGAGGGCGACGTTGCACACGGGACTTAGATCGGTGAGTCCGTGCCGAAGCACTTTCTTCGCCTATGAAGATATATCCAAGCTGACGAGACGAGCAGGTCTCCACTACCGCTTCTGACTCCGCCGCATCGAACCATCCACCGGGCCCCGACCCCATCCCACAACGCCGATGCAGCTGGTTGTACGTTACTTTAGGAGGTGATACGACGGACAAGAGGAGAAGCAAGTTCATTTCTTGCATTCAGAACGACTACGTCTTCTACAGCGGGCCAACCGCGACGCCAGCATGGCGCGCTTGACTGAGCAGGAAAAGCTTTGTGCTGTATAACATGGGGTATCAGCTGTTACTTTGCCCGGCGAGCACGTCACTCATGGCACTCGTGCCACTGCGCTTCTTGTGCTGGACAGGCAATAGGCCGGATTCACGGCTCTGTTAACAGTGCTGGCTGCTGGAGCCAGGTGGGAAGGACTAAGGATCACAAAGGATCACATTCCAGATCGAGGCAGAAGAACAGGACGTACAGCCTTGTGCAGGATCTGCGAACCCTAAGGTAGCTGGCAGTAGATGGAGGTTCCGGTGACGAAGCAAAAGAAGAGACCGTAGCTAATGAGCAAGGGATGGCTGTGTCGTGGGGACTGTTGACTAGAGATCTGGATATTCCCTCGTCTTCGGAAGCATCACAGAGAACGATTGAGTGAAGAGAAGGGCGGCGCACAGAGGAGCTGCATCACCTGCTGCTCATCTTGTCCAGACACGGCCTGTTCATTGAGTTACTACACCACCACCTCGAAGACTTTGTGAACCCTCGACAAGTGAGAGCGACCGGGCCCACCCGCGCATACAGCAGGGCGTGCACGGCTGATATCTCCGGTCACTGGGCTTGTGGAGCCACCCCAGGGCACTCGAGGGCAGCGTCGGCGTACATCTTTTTGGCGCCGTGTCTGGACTGTTGTTTGACGCATGTCAATGACTGCTGGTGCCCGCATTTTTGGGAAGCGAGCGCCCTCCGTCGTTCTTGCATTCGCTTGTCTTTTGATCCTAGTCCTGTGAAAGCCCTGTGTATGTCGAGGAGGCGTACAATTGTCCACTCAACTTTGAGCTCCGGGAATCCGCACCAGATATATGTCATGTCTTTGGCGGGTCAACCAGCAGAGACGGAATACGGTTCTAATGGTTTGCCGCTGCTGGTCATAGCCAGGCAAATTTGCGATGGCGTACGGAGTGCAGCATCCATCCATGTGTCAGATGGCAATGCAGATTTTGGGACAGCGTATAGACGTAAGAGCCTTCGGCGAGACTCCGTGATCACTCGTCTCTCGAACATGGCGGATAAGTTGCGATGACTATGCTGTGAAGGATAGACTGTCTCGTCGGTACAGAGGCAAGAGATCTGATCAAGAGTCTGCTTGAGCTTGGAGGAAGTGGAGGGGTACCCATGCATGATGAGGCATTCTGCGAGTGTTTGAGGCGGCAGCAAAGTAGATTCGGAGTCACTGATGCAACTAATCCATGCCCGTGGAGTCTGTAGTAGCAAGGGAAGGTATGAAAAGACCCGACTCGCTTAGCAGAGATCCATGAATACTGAGACGTCAGCCGAAGATCAACATAACATCAATGTCATCTCCACCCATCCCTGTCATGCCGCTACATCTCGGCACATCGCCGCCGAAGCACGTCGCGGTGGTCGACATGTCACTTGGACTCCTGGCTTACAGCAGCTCGAAACTCTGAACAAGACCTGCCTGCACTTCATCGGCGGCTCAGCAGACACCTCGCCTACAAAGCACTCGGGACACGGCAGCTACACCCACCTGACTGCTCTGACCGCCGGCGTTGATTCACTCTCGAAATCACCGCCCGCGCGACCAGGGCATGGCGGTCAGATGCTGTGATGATCCGGAGATTATCTCGGCTAAGTATGCGAAAGAAGAAGCCGGTGGCTATCAGAGTGCAGTGAAGATCTATAACGCAAGAGTGGTCGATGGTAGAGATCGATGATGAGGTCAGTGATTCATGCATTTCGACGTTCTCTTTGGCTTTCTGAAGAGCATCATGACAGGTGCTATAATCAGGCCTCGCCTTCAGACTTCACAATCTTTCAGCACCTGTACCTCTTTAGAGTCGGTCCGCAAGGAGTGCTGACTCACCGTAGCTGGCGACGACACTACTCGTCAACACTACCTGCTAAAAGTCGCAAGTGTCTGCCTCGGTGGAGCTCAGAGCGCTGCCTCGACTCGCTATCCGCCATCCGCACGCGCATGACCGATGATTAATCACGTTTGTTCCGCATAACAAAGTGGACCTCACAAGGGTTGCCTGCGGTCCTGGGGGTTTGATCGCCTGCATGCGCGTGGTCCAAATATCAATCTGAGCTGTCTACGAACGGCGAAGGTCGGGTGCATTGACGCAAGGTTAAGGGGGAGGCTTCGATCGAAGTAAGGCGGAAAAGAGATTACGAGATTCAGTCTTGGTTACAATATTATTCTTCCTCTATCAAACACAAATCAAGGACGCCGGAAACGACGCCGTAGAACCACGCATCGAAGCAATCGCACATAATTCAAGCATTCCTGCTAGAAGCCTCCTAGCTACCTCGACGAATGTCGGGTCCTCGCCAGTCGCTTCTTTCTATCAGAAACTCAAGAGATCCTAGCTACCTCGTCAAGTACGGGTCCTCGCTAGTCGCTCCTGTTCACAAGAGGTCAATGCACACCCGAACGCCTTGCAAAAAAAGCACTCACTCACCTATATCCCGCTGAACCAATCAAGTGAACCCCAACGCCGCCCAAAACGCCTCGATCCACCGCAATAGCTCTCCTTGAAGCAGGAGCTCCGAGCCTTTCTCAATCACCGCTACCAGCCATTCCCTCCTTTGCAATCCTCCAAGACCTCCAACTATCATCTGCATCCAAATCCACACCCCTACTACCCACCCTCCCACCTCATCTATCGCTTGCTTGAGATTCATGACCCCCTGGCGGACAGTGAGGTCCAAGCGGGAAAAATACCGAATCCCAAACGCGAGCGCGAAGGGGCTGAGAAGCGCAAGAAGGAGGTTACGGAGGAAGCGAGAGACTGCCGAAGGGGTCCACGAGGGAAGTTGAATAGTGGTGCTAGGATCGGTGGGGTTGTCGTTAGTAGGGTTATCGCTGCTGTGAGCGTTGATGGAGGTTCCGACTGTCACCGGCCTATATTCCCGCTGCTCTGTGTGAGCGCTTCCGTTGAGAGATGGCAGTGCTTCCGACCGAGCAAGCAGAACAGGATCTCTCTCGTGGTCGAGAGTAGGCGTGCTTCCTATGCTCCTACGTCCCACCTTATCTCCGTTAAAGGGGCTCGAAGAGCGGGAACTACGGGAGAAGAATCTATCAAGAGGGTTTTGAGGCGCCTCGACCTGCTGTCTCCACTTAGCAACCCGAGATTCTGCGTCCTCAGCCAGCTGTTGCTTCTCGCCCTGCCGCCCTCTACCATCCTCTCTCGCGTGCTCCTCCCTCATCCGCTGCGCCTGCTGCGCCCATATATTCACGCGGCGGCGTTTCTCTTTGCGGGTCTGCTCCTCCTTTTGGCGGGCCTGCTCGCGTTTACGGTCCGCTATCCTCTGCTTCAGACTCTCGGTCCGCTGTGCTTCCTCGCGCCTGCGCTCCTCCGCCTTACGCTGCACTTGCTCCACGAACTGCCGCTGTTCCTCGCGGTGCTGTGCCTGTGCCTGTGCTGCATAGAAGCCGCGGCGGAGATCGCCAGGAAGGCTAGAGCTGATGCCCTCGTCTGGTAGTATGTACCGGCCCTGGCCGGGTATGTACGTGTTCGAGGACATGCCGGGCTGCGTTGCGACGTCTGGTAGGATGTAACGACCCTGGCCGGGGATGTACTTGCCTTTCGACATGCCAGGCAGTGTCGTGATTTGACGGACAATGTGATGTATGTTGTTGATGTCTCGTATGTTTGTGTCTTGGTTGTGGATGTTGTTGTATTGCGTGAAGTAGAACGATGGATTGGTATGCAAAATCTGGAGAGCAGAAAGTAGCGAGGCAAGTTCCTCCTACTTATACATTGCGAGGTGTCCCTCAGAACAATGCCTTATCGAGGATGTGAAAGACTTCGAGGTATATGGTAGTCTGTGTGAATCCATTGTCCATGTCAGTGTCAATGCCCTGGCACTCATCTTGACGTTTGTGTGAATGCCATGGTTATAGATTGAATGCTCGAGCCGGAATACAATCCTTGCGGTAATGCGAGTGTCTGTATGAATTGTTTGTCACGCATGTAAAGCCTTGACAGTAGGTTGCTATGCAGAGGACAATGCCTTAGTCACACTAGACAATCGAGTCTCGGAGCGCCTGCGTGAATGCATTGTGCCTACCCATCACAATGCTTTGTTCGTTTCTCGGCCCCGTGTCCCGATGGCCTAAAAGATCCTGCTTGAATGCCTTTGACGCCGACAGAATGCAGGTGTTGAAACAGAGGCAGACCGTTGAACTCTCGGACTTCGACCAAGAAGGATCCGAAGCTCGAAGCGATTCGCGAAGCCCTGCCCAAGACAACACATCAAGCCGGGGTACATCGCTGAACGCCGACAGACCGAGCCCCCAGGCCTCCCCGGCGAAGGAGAACTTATGTACGGCGCGGCGGTTAAGGCGACATTATTTGACGGCCAAGACTGGCCATAGCGCCCCCGACCGAGTTTAAAGAGGCCTGCACTAGGTACGCCAGTGAGCAGTTGCACCCGTTATCCTCTTCCTCGGGAAGAAGAGGTACGCCGAGAACAAGCGGCTCGCGGACGACGTGCTTGCGACTCGCAGCCATTTGCGGCAGAAGCAGGTCGCAAGCCAGTTGATAGGAAAGGTGAAGCTGATGTCTCGAGCGCATTGACCAGTCTGTTCGGAAAGGGTCGCGAGGTTAAACACGGCAAATGAGCTCCGTCGCCCACTTTTGCATACTCATATATGCGATTGCGTCGCTTGAACGGCAGCCGGAGGAGGTACAGCCGTCCGCTATGTTGATGTTTGCTACTGGGACACGGTCGCGATCGCTCCTAATCTTGGTCTCTCACAAGGATGGTGACTTGTACTTGCTCGAAGTATCTGTTAGACCCGTGGTGGAATGCCTATAAAACCAAAAGGCGACTGCTGACATCGAGCGGAAGCTGGATCTTGTAGAGCGGCCGCAATCGACCCTAGGCAAAGGCTGAGGCGCGCAGAATGCCTCAGCATCGCACGTTAGTATACTGCGAGTCGTGTAATGAGGACGATCCTTCGAAGGGTAGCAGGCGCAGGTAGAAGAGCGCCCGCCCGGCAATAGTAGAACTACGGCATTCGCAAATGCTAGAAGGAGTTCAGGTGTTGTTTGAGCGGCACACGTCGTATAAGGCGTGACCATGCCCAGGACAGCGAAGTAGACTTACGCTTCTTCTCGCCATCGATGGACTTCAGGTCGGCCACGGTCGAGGCCTTCAGGTGGTGAGCCAGATCCGCACTGGCAAGAGAAACAATGGGAGCATGGCAGCTATATGAATAATCAGGCTTTCTCCTCGGCAGCTGAGAAATGAGTTTTGGGCTGGCGTTGGCGGAGGGAAAGGCCGAGCTGGAGGCGTTGACGGTGGAGAAGGAGCAGATTTTGTTGACATTGATGCGAGTCATGGCGGCGAGGTCAAAGTCCTGCAGACAGCCATCGCGGAGATCATGTCGATACTCGCAGCGTCAGCTTGATTGAGTATGTAGGTGCGTTGTCAGACTGGGGTCTGCCTGAGCTGCTCGCAGAGTCGTGTAGCTTGGTTATGGAGGTAGCGAGATCGACGAATCGTGCTTGATACAGTCTGCAGTGAGGATCTCCACCATCGCGCTGTATCTGATCTAGCTCGGGGCACAGTAGCCAAAGGGTATCATCAAAGGACGGGACTTGTATTGGCATCCCCACCACGCTTCTGTGGGAAGTGAGCTTGGTGAGGGCGCTGGACCCCGGAGTATGACGCGGGGCAGCTTGACTCATGCAGGATCCTCCAACTTTTGCCTGCGTCAAAGCCCCGTGTGCACGCCAAGCAGCAAAAGCCTGTCAAACTTTGCAAAACTTACGTAAGCATGTCGTGAAGGTACAGACTGATGTCTAGTCAATTTTCAGAGCGATCAGAGCAAGGAGAGGTGCTCACAGCAATGGAAGATATGGCGTAGGTGGAGTTTGGAGTTTGAACATCTTCTCCGCGGGATCCTGGCTGTTTCATTGGCTGGGGTCATCCCGCGCTTCCTTATCGATTCTGTACCCTGCCTTGCCGGGGCGAAGACTTTGTGGGAAAGAAGAGGAGGAAGGCGGGCAAGGATTGAGACTGCAAGAAGGAGGGTGAGAAAGAAGTCCCGACTGAGGTGGAGCGCGAGCAAGTATTCATACGATGTCATCAGCTATTGACATGGCTGACCATGTTCGTTCGTTGACGGGGTCAAGGATACCAGCGTCAGCGTCAACAGCGCAATCCGGACCTTCAAACATGCGGCGTAGCAGACAGCAAACCTCGATCACTCTACACAGTAATGCATCAGCTCCGCCGGACTGGATTCCACAAACACAAGCCCCGGCGGCTGGCAGCATGCTTTCGGGCGCAAGTCCAAGATGGCCGTAAGCCGGTGTAGTCGACCCTGCTCTCGATCATGCGAGCATCGGCGAAGCTCAAGGGCGCCACCGCATAAGCTGCTGCTCCCATCTGCACTGCTTGGTGCGTATAGTAGGCGAGAGGAGCGATGCGAGTTATAGCAAACACCCATCTCTCACGCCAAATAACAGGACTGAGTTTGCAGTCCCTTCCAACATCGATCTCGTGCTCCCAGCCATATCTTGGTTGGCCAGACTCAGCATGTGTCCCGCGAGAACATTATGTGCCGCGCGAACAGCCTTGCGACGGCGGAACATCCTTCCTCGCTCCCGGATCGTAAGGTCGAGCTCAAGACTTGGAGCCGGACGGCGCGGCGACGACAAGGAGGTCCAGTCATCGCTTGATCGCCATTGGAGCTCTGACCATCCGGCTGCAGTAGGAGGTGCAGCTCCAGCTATCTGACATGCCTCCGAGATGCCGTGCGCCATCAACTCCATCCTCGGTTGTGCGATCAATCCGGAAGCTTGGCTTGTCCCATCGAGCAGGGACGCCCACCGTTCCAAGGCCAGGCTGGTTGCCGGGCGAATCCATTGCGTAGCGTCGTGCCCTGCGATTTGCTCGATTAGACCTGGTCTCACACTTTGTCGAAATACAGCTGTCTGGCGGTGGCCATGCAACGGGCTGATGAAGCACCGACTCCAGACAGTCCCAAGCAGAAGAAGCGTGAGTAGAGACATGGGCGGTATACCTAAGATTGACAGAGCGATGGCGAGCATTTGGGAGCGGAGGGAGAAGGTTGTGATTAGAGTGCTGCTTGTGCCCTCTGCAAACAGGCCGCCTCGGATACGCTTATCGACCAAGTCACGATAGCGCCGACTTACACCCACACTCCAAAGCGCGCTCTCGACGCAAGACCTCGAGGCCTCGCGCTTCAGTCGACGATTGTGCTCAATGAGCTTGTCGTTCCATCCAACCAATGTCTGCTTTTCCACATTCAACCCCTTTACTTCGAGGGTCAAGCTTTTGTTGCTGGCAGTCAGATCCTTCTGTTCGGCTTTCAATTTCGCAATCTCATCGTGACAACCCTTTACGTAACCCTCGAGAACGCTGACACCTTTCTCCAATTCCTGCTTTCCCGTAGTCAAACGCTCGACCTCGAGACTCAAGTTTTCGTTGCTAGCAGTCAGGACGTGATGACTGACTTTCAATTTCTCAATCTCATCGTAACACTCTTGTATGTGGTCCTCGCGGATCTTCTCATTCTTCCTCAGACCCTCTATCGCCTCCATCCTCTTCAATGACGGTGTTCTCGCGACTCCGGGCTTGCGCGAATCGTTTTGTTGTGTGGCTTCGCTTGTATCGGACTGGCTGGCGGACGGCGGCCGGAATGAAAATTCTTGGTAGTTGCGATTCTCCATGTCGGTGTTCGAAGGTCGGGAGGAAGAGTCGTCCTGTTCAGGTGGTGGTGACCGGGTGGGGGCTGGCTCGCTTCGTGGGCGTTCTGGTTCGCTCTCGAAGGTGCGATCAGACAACTCGCGTCTGGGTTGATATAGCCTACGCCCCGAAGGACCATATGGCCAATCCGACTCGTGCCAATCTTGTAGCGCTGGGGGCTGTCTTCGTAGGGATCCGGTTGACGGTGTCCGATGAATTGTTGATGAGGCTGGTTGAATCGCGTGTCGCGTCTCAGCGGAAAGTCTGCTCGTGAACAGCTCAGAATTTCTCGGCGGAGGCTGACGGCGCTCGAGACACACCGGCTCCCATGAGTGAATCGAAAGCCTTCTTCGCCACACCCTCCTCCGTTCTCGGCTCATTGATCCTTCATGTGTGGAATGTTCGCAGTCTTCGTCGCAACAGCTCGTGGGATGATCACTTCTGACGCCGCTATCTCCGGCGGATCGGGGCTCGGCTCGGCCCGCACTTCGAACCATGCCGCTCCTATCTCTCAAAGACGTTCATGTTCCTCGGTCGTTGCTGCTTTCAGCCTCCGCCACCGCCAGGCAGACATGGCGACGGGCCAGAGCTGCTATGCCCTGATTGCATCTGCATCAGCCATAGGCGGTCCCGACATCCTCGAACCTGCCGGAAGACTATTCCCCTGTTGATCCTGAGGCAGCCATGACACACACTGCGCATTTCCATTCGCCTCGATCGGAGCTACGGCCAGCTTGCCGTCCGCGTAAGCAGGGCAGCCGATGTCTTAGGTCAGACCTGGCGTCCCAGATCACTACCTGGAACTCTCGCCAAAAGTGGACGATCAATGTCATCATGTTTCACCTCAAACAGTATGCGGTCCACTCTACTGCGAAGATCTCGATATAATTCATAGTAGGCCCCGAAATCCAGTTGAACCCTCGGTTGACGGGTTCATGCAGCTTTCCGCCAATGACCAAACATTCAAACATGCTCAGCTGCTCTGGCGCTCGCAAGACATGGTGCAACTCCACACGCTATGTGCGCACAGGACGTCAGAGCTGGGTGGCAACATTGTTACTGTGGGCCTGTGCTGGACATCCCTTTGTTGTCTTCCCCCATGTCTCACTCTCACACTATTCCGCAGAGACGTGGCGGTGGTGAGGGGTACTTCCATTACGGCGATTATTTGTTTGCTGGGCGCAATATTTTTCAAGACCTTCTTCCCTATTTCTCAGACGAAGAGATCCCATTCACGCCATACTTGATTAGCAGCGGCTCGATATAGAACGCAAGCATTGGCCCGCGCCTTCGAGGGCGAAGCATCAACTCAAACAACACAGACAACAACTCATGAACGACATTGGCGGCGACGAAACAATGTTCAACAATCAGCAGCTCTCGCACCGCGCAAAGGAAACGAAGACTTCCATCGAAAACACACGCAAACCCGCCATCGAAAACTTCGTGGCCACCTTAGCTGCCTGCCTTGGTCTCGACACACGCATCATAGAGCAGACTACGACCTGGCAGGCATCTCAGCTGGCCATGGCAATCTCCGATGCAATTTGGAGAGACAAGGGCGACTCCAGCTGGCTGCCAGAGCATCTTAGTGCGTTTCGACACAGGGACGTCGAGTCCTCTTCAACATCGAGTGATATGCGGCTTATGAGTGGAAGCTTTGGCAGTCCCAGCAACCTGCTGCCACGAGAGGCGATATACCGGATGTCACCTAAGACTATGCGTGAACACCTCCTCTGGATAGTGTGCGGTGGGCCAGAACCGTATGTGGAGCAATCTGTGGTCGACAAGCAGGAGTCGTCGAACGGAGATGCTGACGACTACGAATTCCCTCCTGGAGCCGATCAGGATGCTGGAGAGCAGGACGTCCGAGGCAGTATTGAGGCAGCCGATTCAGCGCCCGACGACAAGAGTCTGGACAACACATACTTCGACGGCTTTGAGGTCTCGGGCGCAATCCAAAGCGATTCATGAGTACCCGACAAACGAGGGACATGACGATGACGACGGCGCCTTTCCGTCATCATCGGAAAAGTACTTGGACGACTTCGAAATGCCAGGCGGCTTTCGCGGAAAGGGAAAGAAGGTGCGCTTCCGTAAGTAGGACAGAACGTGTTTGAGAGATCAGGATACGCCACCAAGGGCGGGAAGTCAAAATGATTCCGCGCCTACTTGAAGGTACATTGAATTTGTGGGTGTAGGGAATTTGGGTTGGTATCGACCTTTCATGTTGGATACGCTGGCGACTAATGAGATGCTTCACGAGGGTGTGCTTGGTATGGAGGCGTGCAGAAGATCCTAGACACGCACTCGCAGTTCCGATGGAGCGATGGGGTTGATGTCGTGGTCTTGGTGCAGCCCGAATTGAACTCGTAATGTCCCGGCATCTAGCTATGGGTGTAGACGCTGACAGCGACGCTCGATGGCCGAAGGTGCTGGTCAGGATGCCGACGAGTGGCAGTCTAGGTGACAGTGTGCTTTGCATTCGATAACAATATATAGCATTATCCGGTACAGTGCCTCTGCAGCAATAGCAAGCATCGATTTCAAGTGGCCAGACTAGATGGCATAAGACTCTTGATGTGTGTGTGGTCCGCCTGCTTTTGAAACAGGATGTGGAAAGCAATCCTTAGCTATCAGTTATGAACGCGACAATCGTGAGAGCCATTTATTCGGGACGAACATTCGACATTATCGTCTCAAACGTTCTCTCAGCCATGGACGGAGTAGACTTGAGCAAAGTTGCGCCTCGTACAATGCTTACGCTTGCCGAGAGCCGTGAGTTCTTTATGATCTTTGTGGGATCAGAACTCGGATCAGGACTCACATGGATGAGAACGCGTAATCCAGGGATCAGAACTCGTAATCTAGGGATCAGAACTCGTAATCCAGGAATCAGAACTCGCATCTATAGTTTCTGCGCTGAATGTCGGCGGTGTAATCGCTTCTAGCGTCCATTCCTGTCCTTTGCGTCAGTGGAGGTAGCTTTCTATGGATGAATTGGCTCTGCTCGCCAAGTTTGTTGGACATAATCAAGTATCTGCTTCTCGAATGCCTGAATGTCGATGGCTAAAAAAGAGCGCTATGATGCAGATGATGTCAACTATAGATCGTACACGGCGATGAAGTCAACATTTTGAGGACGACTACGTAGGGGACAATAAGGAAGAGGGTGGAGGAATGCACAAATCTTGAGGACGTCGAGGACGAGTGCATCGATGAAGAAGGAGTTAATGTCATTAAATCATTCGAAGTGCTTCAATTACTCGTGACAGGACATAGGTCAATGCTGCGGCAAAAGTTCTATGCTTCGTCCTGCACAACTTGCTACACTTCGGATTTGTGATGCTGCAGGTGCGTGACAGCTTCCAGGATGCGCTCCTGATTCTGATCGTCGATGTCTTCAATCTGTCCGCGGGTTGGAGCTCGACGCCAGCCTATGCTTCGAAACTGTCTAAGCCCATAGTTCGCATGCCTAGTCCACGAGACTGCCGAAGAACTCATACGCCATGTCGTGGCGACCGGAGTAAGGGTTACCGTCCATATGCCAGACACAGACCCAGAAATCTCAACGTCAGGGTACGTTTCGAATTTGTCCAAGGCTACTGCTCGTATGCCACGAAGATTCCAGACATAGTCGACGAGCTTACCGAAACATTCATGGCTTCTCCGTCGTTGAACAGCTCATCCTCCCAACGAGCATGCCTGCTCTATTGCTGACCGCCGTAGTCTCTAACAAGACAGTCATCTCCGCAACCTCTCCTACTACACGCACCCATCCCGCAACACTTGACCTCTGCTCCAGCTCCACCTCCGTCCATTCTGGGTCACATTACGCGCTGACGAGCTGACTAATGCCGTACATCATACAAGAAGGGGGTCGTCGCCCACCGGGTTTAGAGTATAGACTCTGTCCTCGACCAGATACGCAACAAGGACCCACGAGCTGAGCCAACTCGACGCGATACAGGCAGTAAGAAGCGATCCTGCAGACCTCTGAAAGACCGGAAATTGACACCTTCAGACTAACAACGCTGTCGTTCATGTCCACAGCCTCTACAGCGACCTAGATAGGCGTCGTGGAGGTGGTGTCGTTTTATGCCATGAAATTCTTCGATGACTTCAAGTCTCGTAATATGCATTGCGTAGTCTCGACATAGAGGCAAAAGAAATGTCCGATACGCATGGCCAGACTGTGATCATGTCAGCTTCGCAAGCTCATTGCAGCTGGGTATACGACAACAATGCGCCGCGGCCAGGATGTCATATCGCAGAAGGTCTGCCTAGATCACGGCTTTGCCAGAGACCCTATTGAAGCTCTCCTGAACCGTCCATATCTTGAGCGCCGATACCTCACAACATAGCTCACCGGTAGAATGTTGGAGGCAGTGTGCAACGTCCCTCGTTCGCCAGAAGATCGCAGGTGCGGATGCCGCGCAGCCAGACCCATCTGACGGACCGCAGGAGAGTGAACGCTGTCCCTCGCATGATCGCCGCCGATAAAGAGAGGAACAGCCGTTGTGCCTAAAGGGCTAAAGGGTGCATAGAAACAAAAGACTAACGAGCAGTGGTGTGGATAGAGGTTCATACAGCTTAGATGACTAGGAGGATTTCGGTATCCACTTCAATCAAGAAGAGAAGAGACTCTGTATGCGTGCAAAAAGATCGGTAGGTTGAAGCAGTCTTAGGAGGTGTCAAGGCCAGACGCTGTAGCTAGAAACACAATGTGACGCTGACCTTAGCCGTGAAAGCGGCGTACTTTAGTCATGTCAAATGCCAGATGATGTTCTGAAGCGTTTCGAAAGATACATGAAATACAGCAGATAGCAGCGGCTTTGCCACTAGCCGCCACTGTCAATTCGCCGGCCATATTGACTGGCGTAAGATACGGAAGGCTCGGATTCCTAGGGGCGCTCCGACTGGGTAGCAAGTGCTCGTCCAAGGTTTTGCCTGGGCAGAGTTTGTCGTACGGCCAGCCCATCTCCAGCCGTGAGGTGTTCTAGAGGCGTTGTCGTGGTTCCAGAAATCTGATCCTACCTAATCGTCGTCTTCATCGAGAATGACTTTGCAACACACTATGATGTCTGTTAGAGGTGAAATCAGGTCCATGTACGCCTGAACTCCTAGCACAAGTCAGCCCACCTGGCCGAGCAAAATCTATTGCACGCCGATCCTAACAGCTATCCATGCCAAAATCGCCCGGCCGAGCTCCGTGGACCTTGCTCACGATCTCCGAAGACTTTTATACATATTCTCCTGCTGCACATCAGCTCTCTCCAATCCAGAGCACCATGACCATGACCAGAACTACAAAGCTCATTCACCTCACCCGCAACGCCGCGACAGCACCATCGCTACCCTAGAGCGGCAACACCAGCTGATCATGTGTAGTCATCATTGAGAGAAGGCGACGTCGGTAGCAGCGTCTTCCTCGTGGCCCTCGTAGGAAAAGGCCTCGGACTCTAGGTGAAGCCCGACATCCATCCAACCAGCCCAACGCCCGCTTGACGAGCAGCTAAGAAGCCACAGGTGCATCACATACCGCCGCTGACGCATCGAATTGAGAGTTATGTCGCCGGTTGCAATGCACAGGCTGAAAGGGGCATCATTAAGAGTGGCGGTATTCACCTAATACAGTGCATTGATTCCCGCTCAGCGTCTTCTCATATCACTGCCCTGAGGCGAAAGAACCGAGACGTCAGGGAAAAAAGAGACACTCCGGTCGAGATGACTTTGTCCCGAATCTCCCCGCGCGACAACGTTCACACCTGATCACTCCACAAGCAGGTTCAAGTCCCACATAGATGCCATCGCCGTCGACTTGGCTGACCGATCGAGCAATATTCATCACGATACTCGACTAGCGGTCCACCGCATCTTTCCCAAAAGTCGGCCTTAATCTCCCGAGTTGACAATTCGAGATCTGCACTATCCAGCCAGTCTGATATTTAAGCCATGCGTTGTGCGAGCGAGTAATGCGGCCATGTTCGATGGCCTCGATAATGTACGTACGGGTCGCTGTTAAGGACTCTGTCGAGCTGGCTCCTTAGACGAATCTCGCTAGCCTGGATGTGTACGGTCGACGCGACGCAACGCAATGCAACGCAATGGTCAAGGTAGCGACGTCGGGAGCACATGTGACGGGCAACATGAAGGCACCAGGATTCAGCATCTGATAGAACATAGTTGATAGTGATCTGGCTGTGACTGAAAGGGAAAGCGAGGGATGCACCACAGCTCGTGACAGCGTCTCGAGAACTGCCCTCTCCACTGTGGCCCCAGCGACGTAGTCTCCCGCAAGAGAGACTGTGCATGCCAAAGAGCCTTCATGCGTGCCTTAGACGATGCAGACGGCTGCGTGGGCGTTGTTGAGTCCAGTAACGATCATTGGACAGCTCCCGACGTCGTCCAGGCGATTGAGCTGGACAGGTTGAGTATCAGGATCAGGGTGCGGCTAGGACCGGCCGAGTCAGGATACAGCACCAATGCCGAAGCTGACAGCGGACGGGAGGCAGATGTCAATCGCTTGGAACGCTAGATAGCGCGAACGAGATCCTTTGGATGCATTTTTCCCCGTCTGGAATTTCCGATCATGTTTCGATAAAATTAAATTCTCGTACAGAGACGAGTTCTCGTATAGTAGGTGCACAGAATACAAAATCTCGTACAGGAGGCGTAAGAAATACGAAGTCTCGTCCAGCAGGTGCAAGAAATACGAAATCTCGCCCAGCAGCAGGTGCAATAAATACGAAATCTCGTCCTGCGGTTGCAAGAATTACGAAATCTCGTCCATCGGGTGCAAGAAATACGAAATCCCGTCCAGAAGGTGCAGGAATTACGAAATCTCGACCAGCAGGTGCAAGAAATACGAAATCCCGTCCAGCAGGTGCAATAAATACGAGATCCCGTCCAGCAGGTGCAAGAATACGAAATCCCGTCCAGAAGGTGCAATAAATACGAGATCTCGTCCAGCAGGTGCAAGAAATACGAGATCTCGTACTGCAGGTGCAAGAATACGAAATCTCGACCAGCAGGTGCAATAAATACGAGATCCCGTCCAGCAGGTGCAAGAAATACGAGATCTCGTACTGCAGGCGTAAAGAAGAAGTCTTTGTAGGTTCATGCTCGGTGCAACGCTCGGTTCAGCCACTCGGTCGCAATCCACCGCCTCGAGACGACGAGCGATTGAGAAGATACTCATTAAATGACAACGATCGCTAGACCACTAGCAGAAGTCTCTCTCTGCCATCGCCAATAGAAGTCTACTTCCATTTATTATTCGCGGCGCCGTCACTACCGCCGACCCAGCACGTCTCGATTTCAGAGCGGGTAATCACCGGCTCCTCCAAGACCGCCCTCATATTGCCCCGCTCGAACCATAGTCCGTCTAGGTGTAGTAGGACCGCAATGCAGATTCTCTTGCCACTGCAAAGCGCCCGACCAGTTTCCCGATCAGAGATCAATTGTGTGACAAATCTGATCGAGAAGTCAAGCAGTCCATCTCACAATCACCGGTAAAGGCATCAACGAATAAGCATTTGGATGACCTGCCTCGAGCTTGGATCCGTCGAGGACCTGGATGTTCGCCTCTTAGCAATGCAAATGACCTTGATAACATGGCATGGTTAGCGCGTACATCATCGGGACCACATGATCGCTGATCGAGCAGCGTAAGAGCCTATTGCCTGCCGAGGTACCCAACCCCTTGACTTGGAAAGAGGGTCATATTCGATGCTTCCTCGACCTCTGACCATGAGTCAGGCATTATCGTAAGATGTCTCACAGCGACGTACATGCTCTTGATGCCCCGATCTAGCTAAGTCGACTAACACAAGACCCCTCCCCATCCACTTAACCACCCTATCTCTCAACACTATAAGTATGCGCACACGTGGTAACCTGGTACCCATGCTGTCCGGCCGCCGAGTCCCTCGTATGACAATACCTATACGTAGTCCACTCACTTATCGTCGACGTCGGCGGCGTCTGTGTTACCGTGACGGTCGGTTGAGGAGTAATGACAGCAGGGGAGAAGTAGCTAGAGATGCTCGACCAGATGGCGTAGAGAGCGATGGCGAGGATGCCGATGCCGATGCCGATAGCTTTGGCGAAGGGGCTAGGGCCTGTGGGTCCGGAGTCAATATTAGAGGCAGATGGTAGGGATGGAGTGGAGGGCTACTTACCGATGTTCGGCATTGCCGGTACACTTGCTGGTGGATCTCGGGACAGAGAGGGCTGCTTTTCAGGTGGATCTGCTGTCGGCAATCGAGCTTGCTCTTCACCTCGACCTGTTGGCGGAGAAGAGTCTGGCAGAGACTGAGCGTCTACCGCCGCCGCTGTCGCTGCCGCCGGAGGACCAAGCCGCGGCTGTCGTGACGGCGTGCGTAACTTCTTCGGACGTCCAGGCTTCCGACTTTTAGGCTGCTCGACTTCTGGTGGTGCAATAGGCCGGTTTTTGGATCGATTCCGTGTGGTTGGGGGCATTTGTGCGCAGTTGAGAACGTGGAGCAGTCATGGCGGAGGGGATATATGGTTGCGGGGTCTTTGTCTGCGTGCATGGCTTGGGAGGAGCGAGATTGTTTGTGCGGGAGAGAGACACGCCTTTGCTTGACTTGGTCGATCAGATTGGTTTGAGAGACTACTAGTATCTGGAGACGGGGCCCATAGAGGTCATGTTTAGTTGGGATTGTGCGGCTTGGTCCTCTCGACGCCTGCGCCACTTGAAATGTCATGACCAGTCTATGATACGACGAGATAGGGTCGCTTGCAAGGGCTCGATGGAATTTCTTGGCGCAATACCTCCAGGGCTGATTGATGCCTTGAAGCCATGTTGCGCGGCAATCGGGAGGCTTCGGGCCGGCAGCGCCGCTGAACCACGTTTAAGAAATACCTGAGGCATGAATTCCGAAGTCTGGAATTGACGAGTCAGGCAATCACGCCAAGCAAGCCGACTTGATTCGTGCCGGTGGTGAACGCGGGCTTGCGCGGGGCTCGTATCATCAGTGCTGGCCGCATCGACATTTTCCTTCTACCTCTATCCGCATCGCCATCACTTATGGCGATGCCCACAAACGATCTTGGATAGTGGCTGATTCACGATCAAATGCCATGATACTGACCATCGCAGCTACTCTTATCGGTGTCACGTTCAAACCTGCACTGTCATCTTCACACGCATCTTCCCACCGCCACAACGGGAGTCGCAAACACCCAGCACGTCGGCATCATCATCATCGTCATCATCACCATCCGTCTCAGTTTCAGACCTGGCCAGTTCCGTGCGTCATCCGTTAAGCGAGCCAGCGATGCATCCGTTTCCGAGAATCTGAGCCGCGACGAGGAGCACTGTGCGCAAGAGCCCATCGTTCTGTGACGAGAGCAATCAAAGCCCAAATGGCGGCCTATTGCCATCTTAATACGATCGAGCATCTCAATAGTCTCCTATGCCCATCTCCACTGGTCAGGACTGCATCGTCTGTCGTTTGCAATGGTAAGTGGGACTGAGACATACTTGCGCAACCCGTTTCGACAAGACACGCCGCAGCACGCGAACATGTCCACTTCTGCGCACCATTGCGGTATTAAATTCGAAACACATACCCTCCAAGCGCATGAGCTCTCGCGACCACACGACCAGGATAATAGGCACCGCAGATGTCTCGCCTTCACCGTCAGAGATTCGCACATCATCAACCACTTCCGTTCCGAAATGGCCATGCAAGGATAGCGGGTAGCAAGGCCTGTCGACAAGCCATCGCGGGATCATCAGGCGTTAGGACAAAAGCAGCTCGCACATGTTTCTCTTGGATTGCCATCTCGTACAATGCGTTGTTTTGTTTGCTTTCGCCGGTCAGTCGATGCCTTTTCCAGCCAACGATGGAGGTGCCTTGTCCCTCGGGAGGCACGTTGACAGCATAGTGGAAGGTTCGCAGCTGGCACCGCGTACAGGTGGACTTCTTCGCCAACCTCTTGGATCGTCATCTTGCCAACTACTGCTGTTGCGAAATGACCAGTGCAGGAACATCATCAAGCAATGTCGCCTGTCTGCAAGCCATCGCGGGATACCGGGCGTCACGGCGAATAACAACTCGCGTATGTCTTACCATCACCTTCATGTTCACCACCACTCCCGTTGCGACATGCGTTGTTGGACCATCATTCTGCCTGCCACTGCCATTGCGGAATTACCAGTGCCGGAACATCGTCAAGCATTGTCGCCTGTCTGCAAGCTGTCGCGCAATTGCCAGGCGTCAGGACTAAGGCAACTCGCATATGTCTTTCGTTCACCGGCAGTCCGCAGCGTGCGAAACGCAAGATGTCTCTCTCAGACCATCATCTCGCCAACTACTGCCGTTCCGGAATGACCGCTCCAAGAACATCTCCAAGCGGTGAACCCTATTGGGAAGTCATCGCGGGACTAGCAAGCGTCGCGACGAAGGCAGCTCGCAGATGTCTCCTCTCCCCTGCTATGTCGCCAACCACCTCTGTTGCGAAATGGATGGCGTGGACATTGGCATCACCTGTCGACAGGCAAGTACATCATCTGCCCAACTGCTCTTTAACTTTGCTTCCTGACCTACTGGTAGCGTTGACTCTCTGCATTCTTCAACATTGCCACACATCTCAATAGAGCCTCTTCCGATATCGACTCTTCCGATATCGACTCTTCCGATATCGACTCTTGCAACACCGACTCTTCCATCACCGACTGTTCCATCACCGACTCTTCCATCACCGACTCTTCCATTACCGACTCTTTCATCACCGACTTTTCCGGCACCGACTCTGCCGCTCCTCCACACCGCTCTTACAATCCACAATGCTCGAAATGGCTGTCATTCGAACCTTCGAGAATCTCACCGCGACCCGTGTCAAGGAGGGAGGCCGCATCGTCTGGACTACTCAGTCTTGCGACACAATCTACCGATACAGCGCCCGGGTCGGGCTGGCACACAAATGCCTCGACCCAGTCCGTCTACAGGGCCTCATGACCGCTCTCAACTTCGACACTGATGATCACGAAGTTTATCAGGAGATGTTGACGAAGACAGTTGGGAAGATCACGGTAAGTTACCCGCTCTTCTATCCACTCTTCTATCCACCCTTCCATTACCATATCAAAAGACCTTTCTGACCCTCTTCCCAGCGTGATCTCACCCCCGCGAACTTCCCGGAAGCCCTGGCCGTCACCAAAATCGCGGACAATCAATATCGATGCGTTTACAAGCGCTACGCGGTCGAGCAGTGGCCGCACACTACTAATATTCTGAAGAACCGCTCCGCGCCGGCTCAGAATCGCGAGTACCATTTAGCTGTTGGGAGTGAGTCGGTCACTACGTACATGTCGCCGAAGTCACTTATCTCCAGCATTATGGAAATACGTGCGGCCGTGGATAGGAGCCTGAGTAAGTCCACGTTGCTTTCTTGCGACTGATTACACGCTGACATGCATCTTATAGCTCCTGCTGCTGCGGCCCTGGTGGTTGCTCAGACTCCCATCCCTGCTACGCCCTCCACTCCTGCGCTCCCTGAGCCATGTAAGTCTGACTCGTTATCTGTACTATCGAACCTGACTGACATATATCGCAGCGTTCCTTCCGGCCACGACTACTCCCGCCGCTACGCCTCTTCCGACGGCCGCTCCTGCTGCCCCTGCTGCCGGCTTCGATATCGACGTCCTTGTCCGCGGCATCGCCGACGCCGTCGGGCTTAGCGTTCCTGGCCTGCTGCAGCATCTCGCAGCGAACGTCAGCGACGCCACGACCCGCATTAGCAACAACATTCGCATTGGCCGCCACGCGAATGCGCAGGTTGCGACTCTGCAGGGCGACGTCAACAAGCTGCAAGATAAGGTGGGCAAGCTGCAGGCCGAGCTGCAGAAGTCTAAGAACTGCACCAAGGCGTGGAAGGAGCATGCCGGTCAGCTAAAGCAGCAGGTCGACGCTGCTTTTGCGGCGCCGCTAACTCCGTCTGCGACGCCTGAGCCTATCCTGAAGCGCCAGGCTGGCAGTGGCCGGGCTCCTTCCCGCCCAGAATCCACTCCACCCGCCACGCCATATCCGTCGCAGTCCCGCTCCCAGACCCCGGCCAGCAGGCAGAGCACCGTGGTGCTGGATCCGCCGTCTGGGTCGGAGGGGGGAGAGAACGAGGAGGACTGGCCGGAGCTCGAGCGAGTCGAGAGTCTCAAGCGCGAGGACCTGGGGCCGTTGAGGGTCCGCTTTGTGTGAGGGGTGTTTGGATCGGCATGACAGAAGTTGATGGTCGCTCATGGATGATTGCTGATGGATGGTCGCTGATGGATGCTCGCTCATGGATGCTCGCTCATGGATGGTTGTTGATGGATGGTCGCTCATGGATGGTTGGTTGCTGATGGATGTTTCGTTGGTCTTTCATTTGTTTTGGGCTGGACTGAGAAAGGAACATGAGCCCGCCCGGGCGAGCTTGGCGGATCGGGATGGGATGTCGAGGGTCTCGCATGGGTGAGCATGCATGATGGCCATTCGCTTCCCCGAGCCCGACTAAAGGTGACCGAGCGAGCGACACACTGGTACACCAATGATGATGATGATGATGATGGTGATGATGGTGACGATGGTGATGATGACTGATGGACTTGATGACGGAATCGATTCACATGGATAGTTTCACGACAGTCTCATATTGAAAAATCGACGTTTCCTTTGGCCGCCAACCTTTCCTTCCTCGCTCTCGTGCTTATACAAGCCGTAGATGCGTGTCGAACTGTGCACAACTTACGTCAGCATTGTCGTGAGGGGACAAACTGATGCTCCATCGGCTCGCACAAGCGATCAGAGCAAGGATATGCAATAATCATAGCCGTTCAGCATAATGGGAAGACATTGGCGTCATAAGGTAGGGAAGCTGGAAATTTTGAAGTTCTTCTCTCGGGAGAGGTTTGGCGTGTTCGATTGGGTCGGCCTGTCCCGCGCTTCCGCCGAGCTTCCATTCGAGCATTGCGGGGGAATAATGCACTGCCAAGACTTGAAGGGTCGAACACAACAAAAATAATGCACCGCCAAGACTTGAGGGGTCGAACACAACAAAATTTCTGCTTCCGTTTGCGGCGCGGCCGGGAGTGCTTGGGCTAGAAGTTCTTTTATTCCAAAGTACTTCCACCACCCCTTCATTCCACATCACCTTCCACATCATCACGGCTGGCTTGCTTCATCATCATCATCATCATCATCATCATCATCATCATCATTGTCAGACACATGTTCGCCACACCATCATGTTCCTGCCGGGCGCACGCCAAACATTCCCATTGTCCATCATCTCCCAGGCAACCTGACTGAGTAGGTGCCATCTCTTCTCTCTTCGTCTTTGTCTCAACATCTTCCCCCCCAACACTCCTCCTTCCTGTCCTCCTTCACACGACAAACAACAGTCCATGTCTCGCAACCGCCATCATGCTATGTCTCTTCCGCGTCATCGATGCGCTCCTGGACTGGTACATCGCTTTCCCACCGCCCCGCCCGCGCATCGCCGTTATCGCATGGCTCCTCTCGGGACTGCTGATAGGATGGGCATTCGCCGTCTTTGTCTGGGATCCCGCGACCATTCTGCTCCCACTGTTGCGAATTAAGAAGGAGTTGCCGGTGCCGGATGCCGAGTATCGGTACGTGCGGTTTGTAGAGCCGCATGACGAGGCCATTCCCATTCCTGCGTCGCTAACGCCGTTCCTGGACCGCGTGGTCTCGAGCCTAACGGCACAATCCGTCCCGTGGGCGGATAGCTTGCCCGTCTTGGAATCCCCTCGTGTCCGCTCCGCCAGCCAGCGGAGACATGCTGATCATCTAACCGACCTACGACTGCAGGTCCTCGGCCTTTTGTCTCCAACCGGCATCCGAGCGTGGCATCTCGACTACGAAGAACGGATTAATCAAGCCGATCGACGAAACGCCGAGCTATGGGACCAAGGGTTAGAGGTCTTAGGCTATCTCGCATACTGCGCCTATGATCCCGAAGCCCACGCCGTCCTAGCATGGCTCCACGAAGAAGACCAGCGAGGACTTCTAATCGATCCCGCCGCATGGGGCGGCGCATTAACCTGTGCATGGCACCGACTTAAACTGAGCACCGGCAGCGAGAAGGGCCTAGCCGGCTACCCGTTCGAGCAGACCTCGGCCGGTCTGAACGAACTCTGCACCACCGCTCTTACCGATAACGACACCTGGACCGCCCACGAATCCGCCTTCCGCACCGTCGCCTCCGAAGCTCACGCCATCCAACGCCAAATCCTCGCCCGACTCTCCTTTATCGCCGACGAAGAAGCCATCGCCTTCCTCAAAACCACCATTATCCCGCAGACTATCTCCCGCTGCCGTCACCTCCGCTCTACGGCCTGGTTTCCACCTAAACAGTCCCATCGCTCCTCTCAAACCTATATCCGCTGCCTTAACGAAACTAGCACGCGCCTCCTCTCTGTCCCTAACACATTCCAAGGCCCCTGGATCCCGCTCTCCTGGTCCTCGGCACCTCCTCCCGGCACTCCCCCTCCGACGTCACACACTTCTTCGCGACTCGTGCCAGGTGATCCAGGTGACTTTGGCACGGGTGTCCGATTGTACAAACGAGGTCGGGATACCGTTGCGAGTGTGAATCTTCCTCGGGAGAAGGCCGAGGGGGACATGGATGACTTGTTCCAGGACTTCCTTATGGCGGTCGTGACGGAGATGGTTTCGAAGGCAGGGGAAGCGGGGGTAAAAGGTGTGCGTGGGTTGTGTGAGCGGGAGAGATCCCGGCAATATGCGTGGATGGATAGCGGCCGTGCGGATGAGGCAGAGGGCGTGTTATCGTCCGATCCTTCCGAATTCACTCTGAAAGGCCTCCTATCCAAGTCCCTGCACTTCCTCGCCCGCCTCGGGGATCCCTTTACCTCGCCACGGCGGTACGTTATGCCTCCCCCCTCCACCACTCCTGACGACGACGATGACGTTGACGACGACGACGACGACGTCACCGAACTCGACGTCAATCCCTACTTGTCCACCATCCCCTACTGGGTGCCCGGCCTTAACGACAACGAGTTCTTCTCCTCCTCGCACCATCGTCGGCACCCAGCGGCCCGGTTCTTACGTTCTGAGATCCAGGATTGGGGATGCAGCTACCTCTCCTCCGGTCTCGCCTATTCCTCCAACAGCACTCGTGGCGCCAGTGCCAACGAGCTAGACTCTTGGATCGTGCCGGCATTGGGCGAGGAGTATCGCGATGGCAGTCAGGGCAGGGGCGAGCGGGACCTCGTTGAGCAGGAATGGGAGCACCATATCCTCCGCCTCTCGTTCCTGCGAGCGAGAGAATCGGTCTGGAGGTTTTGGGATGGGGGCTTGGAAGGATGGTGGAGGGTGGCTTGGGTGGAGGGGCAGAAGAAGGAGGAGGAGCCAGGATCGAGGTCGAAGGGGGATGCGCCAGGAGGACGGAAGCAGGAGGAGAAGGCGAGACCGCGGGCGATCCTTGATGCCAATCGTGCATACCGATTGGATCTGGGAGGACAGGCCGGTGTGCTGAACCGTGGGTGGTGCAAGAAGAGGGGCGCGAGATTTTCATCTTGAGGAATTGCCAGCGGAAGGGGTCAGAGTCGTGATGGGCTTTTCCATCCTGTCGTTTTCCGTCCATGCAACCGTTGACGGCTGGAGGGCGGATGCACCACGCTTAGAAATAGTACGCTCGACCTTCTGTCGACGAAGTCGCTGTCAACTCATTAGCCAAGTCAACTACGCTCTATCGACCCATTTGTCCATCAAATCAGTCAACCCTCACCACGGGAATCCGGGCACCGAATCAGCTCCGGTAACCTGATGGTACGTCAGTCCAGGCGCGGTCGAGATGTCAAAGGCCGATCCGAAACCAGAGGCGTACCTAATCTCGACGGTGGACAAGCCGCGTGCCTTGGTGGAAGGTGTCGCAGGGACATGATGGAGACTGCAGAGCCATCTATCTACATGTACTTCCCCACTCCAACGTCAATAGCTGTGATTAGGACTTGCATAGACTCCGCGCTCGGCGATTCTGCACGCCTAGCAAATCGCCCGGGCTTGGTTCGCTGTTCTTTTTAGGCAAGGCGCTCTTCAGATTCCTCCTCGCATCTCGCTGCGTTGTTTCTTCATCGATGCCCACGATTCAGGGCGGGCATGGGGCACGAGGTATAAGGGTCGTGAAGCTTGCTCGGACCTTGTGATGATTTGGGATGCTACGTATGAGATGGCGAAATGTTCTTCGGAGTAGGCGCATTGCGGCTATACGGCGAGGGCATGGCGGACGCAGGGAGAAGGCGCGAGGACTGCGTCTGCTGTTTTGGCATGACGTCTTCGGCTCCACAAATGTCCAGGTCAGTACCTAATAACACGGGCATCTCCACCGACCGCTCGGAAAGCCCGAGGAGCCTGATGAGCGAGGGAGACGAAGAGCTGCTTTTAGTCCTTACGACGATCTCCGGGCCGCACGGGACTCGAACCCCTCCACGGTCTCGCGATGCATGGCAAACAAAAGGCCAGGCTGCGCAAACCCATCATGACCGAAGCACAGAGAGCAGACCCATTACCGGACCAGGGATGGAAAGAGGCAGACGAGAGGGTGGTACGTTCTGTGTCGTCGCGGCCCAGGACCTCGCCAAAAGGGCAACATCAACCACGCGGTTTGTATGCCGCGACCCGGTCCGATGAGCTCTGGCTCGACTGCGAAAAATCCTCCTGTCGGGAGCGCATCTCTACAATCGCTGGGCACCGACATAACGGGTCTTAAGTGGTATGGCAATCGTGGTGAGAAGATCGACAAGGTTGTCGCGAATGTTGGGTGGAATAAGTCAGGCTCAAGCAGGAGTCTGCGCGAACTTGAAGTCCGTAGTCTCCGTAGCCTGTCCTCTGTATCGACGTCACCGCGGCCGATGCCCTTATTTTCTGCGATCCTTCGCTCTTTGCAAGTCAGCGGGATTCCCATTACTTGCAACAAGAGCCAGGCGCTCGCTGTGACCAAATTGAGACGAACTCTGTTAGGACAGATTGCCGTGGTCGAGATGTACTATGTATGCCACACGGTGATCCAGGAAGAACGTCATGTCGTGTTCTATTCGCATGCATGGGGTGGATATATGTAATCTTCTTGATGACCCACAAACACCTAACCAGTCATCACGGAACTGGCATTGAATTCAACCTGGAGCAGCGGCCAGTGGAGCTTCCTACAGGGCTATCGTATGTGGGCATTCTAGGCGAGATCTGATAATCTGGGGGAGAAATTGACCTTGTAGCATCCCGTGACCATTCTGTCAGATTGGCGTGGCGGCGGATATATTGGAAAGAAGACTCTCAGATACAGCCAAGCTCCGACTACCCTTTCTTCGCCCTCAAGGGAGCTGTCAGCTGCTGAAGAAGGGCGAGGAATATAGTATATGCGGTGACGGATCTAATGGACAGCATATCGGAAGCAGATCAGCTGCAGGAAGGCTTGACGGGAAGCGGTGAGATAGGAGTCGCAGTGGGCTTCTAGAGAGGCGTAGGCTTCAGCCCAAAGCGACAACGAAGCAGCCTGCTCTTGGAAATGCAGTAGGACTTTTGGAGGTGCTTTAGACAAGGAAACCAGCTGGCAGTAGACGCTACCCACGGAGTAGTAGATTTGGGAGGTCTGTCTAGCATGAAGACTAGCCTTAGAGCAGCAATCGTACGTAGAGATGGGCGGTGGTGCTGCACATAAGTGACGCCATTCCGGACAGAAGACTGTGAACTAGCTGCCTTGTCTCCAAGTATGCCGATCGTGGATGCGCCTAGGCCTTCGAGATGAGTGTCGGCGGAGTCGAACCATTGCTCGCCAGACGGTATGTCAATGCTTACTCTCGTCGTCCCATCACACACCTGCGAGCCCCGGTTTTGACACGGCTGACTGGTAGGAGCGGCTGGGTAGATTTCCTGGTGTGGTATAGCGGAGCAGTAGCAGAAGTCTGTGATATCCCGGAGGTGGTATATGGCTCTACTAAACACATTCGCAAAGGTCGCTGAATGAAGCTTCCGATACGCCCGCAGGAATATTCGTGAGCCATCATTGCATAGTCGCCCTCTATCATGCCAACAGTGCGCCTCGTTGAGGTGAAAGGGTCGCAACAGGGCATGAAGCGCCATGTGCAACTCTGAGTCCAGATCCAGGTCCAAGGTATCACGCCCGACAAGCAGAAGTCCTCCATCAGACCACTGTTATTGCCGCTCGTCAAGAGCCATGGATGATTTCTCGCTTCTTGTGCTTGGGTTCCGACAGCCGTGCTCGAAGAAGGTTCTCAACCCAGAGGTTCTCCGGTACCGCCAGCAGCAGCCGGCCGTGTCGCAAAGTCGTGGAAGCTGACCCAATGGCGTCGCTCGCACGACGAGAATTGATACCGTCCGTCCGCAGCACATATCCGTTGCTTTGCGTGCGCCGAGTACAGGTCCTGATTCCAAGACATTCGCCCTCCACCGACTTGCGTAATCGATGTCCATATCTCACTAGCGTGCGGCGGCAACGCAGCCATCGTGCTCGAGAGATCCACATTCGCTAAGGCCATGAGAGTCGTGACCCCAAGAGGGCATTGTGAAGCGCTCACGGCTAGACTGAGTGATCTCTCGCCTGATACAACGCCGCATATTCAGCCCTAAGCCACTGACCAGTCATCGTGGCCCGAGACTTTGAAATGGTTGACTTCGCTCTTGTCTCGGTGGCATAGGCTACACGATACACATTTCAAGATGCATTCTTACAGGGTGTTTGAGCTTCGCCAGCCGTTGCCGGTCAAGCACAAGAGGCGCAATGCTAAAGACCACCGACTACCTGCGATGCACGGATATGGCTTTCGATGCGATGGTGCCGGCCTTAGACGCTGCACCCGCTTCCTTGCCACAATCCCCCAATGGCTTCAGGGACGGCAGTATAGCCTTCAGTGCCCTGTCCAGCGATTGACTGCTGAGGTAAACACTCAATAGGGAGCATGGGGTTGTGTCAAGGTCGCTCACCTCCCACTCGGCGTTCTTAACACCCCCATCTTCTTGCCGGGACTTCTCGACACCCTTTTGCTCTTGCTCGGACTCCTGAACACCCTCAAATTCTTACTCGGACTGCCGAACTCTCACAGCTGCTTGCTTAGACTTCCCAACACCGCCCGCTGCCGCGATTTCTTCTCCATCATGGCCTCAACGGGGAGGCAAGGATTGTAACAGGGACGCTCAAGCCAGATGGCACGGCAGCTTGGCGAACTCAAAAGACTTACACTTCCTCCATGGCTTCTCTATTACCATCATCTTCTTGCTCGGATCCCAAAATCGCCCGCCGCCTCGACTCCTTTGCGGCGCTCTTACTGCTGAGGCGGATCTGCTCTCGGCACACGTTGCGAACGATATTGAATAGTTGTCCTCGATCAGGCCCAAACTCTGCTTTCCGGATTCCATACAGTCGACTGTGGACCTATCGCTTGAGTGATCGCACGAGCAAGGATTTGCCTTAGATCCTCTTTCCTCATAAAGGACCTTCATCGAGTGTAATTTCAATTGATGACGACCAGGTCTGTCATGTTGATATGAGCCGATGCTCGTCCATGGTTATCTGGACGTCAGACCCTTTAGTAAAGACAGCGACAACGAAGGCCAATCAGTCGACGACGTAATATCTTCGCTGATTAACAGAGCATCAAACACGTTCAGCTTGTACGGAGAACTCCCGAGCTGGGCTGCTGTACTTGTCAAAGAGAATAAAGATCCACCTCCAGCAGGCGGGACATGGATCACCTTCGGTGACCTCTATAAACATCCATATCTCTGGTGTTCCGCGGCATCGTTACATAGAGCGAGCATTTCGAAGGTGCAGTCCTGGAGTTTCGAAAACCAAATGCATTGCAGCAAATGGCAGCCGCTTCTTGTAAGTGGCCATTGGTCCTGTCAACAATGTGCGACGGTTTTGCCGGTGCTTGCGACGGACTCCTGCAGTGTGTTGTCTATACGGAGTACGTGCACTGCCGAGACCAGCTGTGATTGCAGGAAAGCTCTCATGCTTGCCACTGGCGAGACGTTCGAATGCGACAGGTAGCCTTCATCACATTTGTTGGTTGCACCCAGAGGGCTCCAGACCGTTGACGTCGTCGATATTGCTTACCAGAAAGATCCATGTACAAAGAACGGGATGTCTTCTCGTGAATGTGGGTCTCCTTGTAGTAGCAAACAGAGCTCTGGTTTGTACGTATATCTTCTCCAGACCGTACAACATGCGATCAGAACACAGCCAAGGAACAGAAGCGCAGCCACACCTACCAAATCTGTCAATCCCACCATGACTCCAGCTCAACGCTGTCTTGGCAGAGAATCGATTATCAAAGCAAAGTCCTGGATACTGCAGTCTGTCAACAGTCAAAAGATCGACTCTCCCGGGCAATCTAGACCAATGCTCGCGGTCAATGGCCCCATTGTGGTGGTCCAATGGTCGTCATTCACGATGCTGCTCTTATGGCTGTTCGTCACGGTGCTACTCTATTATGCCTGGCTAGGCAAAAAGGAACGGCAGTTGTTGGAAAAGAAGCGCGGAGAAGAGGAGATCTTCATTAAGTGGTTGCAGGAAAGGCAGTTTATCTGAGCCATGTCAGCAGAGTATAGAAACAGCATCCATTCTCTTGGTATGTCCACAGGCCACAAAGGACTGCTCCTGTGCATGTGACTGGCCCGATCCATCCTTGCGTTTCAAACACTGACTGAAGTCGTGTCTTTGCAGCGTGGTTGTCGAAAGGTGCCGTGACCGGGGGAGCGGTCATGCCATGACTGCTTGGCTCGAGGTTGTCGTGGCGGGATCGCTCAGTGGTGTGCTCGTTGTTAAGGGCGCTCGGTGATGAAGGTGTTGCTGGTGCGGCAGTGCTTATATCGATGGGGGTATCTGACACTCGTTATGCTGCTCGTGATGGTGGCCGTGCAATCGGGTAGTGGTATCTCGGTCGTACAGTCGTCAATGTCGTGTGCTCTGTGGGCATGGTGGTGGTAAGGCGCGCGGTGAAGATGTTCGGTAAGCGGTCTCTGTATCAACCGAGGCGTGAATTTGCTTTTGACTCGACGGCGTGAGATGGGTGACGGGCTCGTGCGGAGGTGCCGAGCATGTTTGCGAAAATGCTCGCTCTTGCTTCTGGTGGAATGGTGATTCTGGCGATGATGGCGGACTGGCGTTGTGGTGCTTGACAATGTCTTGGAGATGTTGATTGTCGTGGTGAAGAAGCTTCATCCAATGCGCGCGGAGGTTCTCAACCTCAGCTGCTTGCTTCTCGATATGCATGCGAAGCTCTCCTCGTGTCGCAGAACGTGGTCATCTGACTGCTGGCTTGATGCGAGTGCGCTGGTACTTGCGTGGCTTGACTATCGTGTGCCCAAGGTTGTCCGAGTTGACGTCGCAGAGCCATGAGGCGCCTGCGCTCTCGTGCTCGACATGTTGGCTGACGGTGTTGCTTATACAGCGCGTCAGCTCAAAGCGCTTGTCCTAGGTCGTGGGTCGTAATCTGAAGATGTTTGATACTCCTCAGGTCTCTGCGTGGTGGTTGAGTTGAGTCGGATCCAAGGTTGGAATGCGCGAGAGCGTTGTGTGCTCGTTGAGGCCGACTAGCGGCTGCGTAGTTAGCTGTGATGTGTGGTACCCTTGCATGCGGATGCCACAGGCCTTCAATCCGTTCATATCTTGCTCTTCAAGTGAATGTGTTGCCTCACGGGCGGTGTTCTGGTATGAGGTGCCTCGCTGGCGGTCGTGGTCTTGATGCCTCGGGACTGGCTCCTAAGTGCGTTTGCTCGGTTCTCGATCGTTTCTTGCTCGGATCGGACAGTTGAAGGCCCACTCGATAGCTGCGCATGCGATGGTTGTGATCTGGTGTTCTGTCATCAAGCTGGTCTACTGGGACAAGCTGTACAGGTGGGCCGCAGCCCTCTTGACCCGCCGAGTCCTGCAGTTGGCCTTGTGCAAATGCGACCTGCATGATGGCATCGGCTTGTCCGATGACGTCTTGGTTGACTGCGCTGATAGTGTTGGACTATCACCGTGTCGGTCCGGCGTGATAGCTACTGCTCGGGCTGCTTCTGTCAATCGGGAATGGCGGCTGCCTGCAACGTGTGTAGAGTTGGGAGAAGGTGAGGATGCAGAAGGAAACAAGTAAACGGGAAGTGCGAGACACTTATACCTCGCCACAGACTGGGAGCATGTAGCACCTAGATGGCATTCTGAAAGGTGCGATGGCGGGCAACAATGCGTCCATCGCACATCGAATGCACTGCTCTGCGCTGAGAGCGTCGCATGCCAGCGCAGCAATATCACATCGTGAGGGCGCGCGTGCCTGTTCCCAACTCTCGCCTGATCTTTCGCATCATCGGCCCTGTTTGACTCTTGATACAGTGTGCGCGTAGTACGTGCCGTCTGCCAGAGAGTCAGACTACGCGGGCGCGAGTACCGTGAAGCTGCAAGGCTCCCGTGGTGACATGTATCGCTTTCTGCGGCCGCAGAATATGGGCTGTTAAGACGGACGCCTGTGCATTCGGTGATGCTTGTCTGGTTCGACGACAGAGGCTCAAAGGTATTGTGCAGTCGTGCCCGCACTCAGCGTTGGTAGTATTGATGTGCGAGTGGCGAGAGGTGGGTGCTTCTGACGGACGTCGCGAGATTCGATGGATGCAGCTCACCCCACCAAATTGAAGCTGGGACGGCAGTGCACTGCATACAGAATCTCGGACAGTGCACTGCATACAGAACCTCGTACAGTGCACCGTATCCGGGTATACGGAATCTCGTAAAAGTGTACTGCATACAAAATCCCAACAATGATGAGGCGCGAGCATAATGCCCCCAATTTCGCCCCCAATCTTCGGCCAACTTTTTGGACAGCTGTGGAGGGCCGTCCCACCAAATGTTTAGATCTCCTCCTCCAGTGTCCTTTCTCACCATTGCCATCAGGCAGTATGATTGTCATTGCGATTTGCCACCGAGATCGCTATCGCTGGCTTCACAAGGTGTCGTTGATATCGATCTGGATCTGACTGCTTCTGTCACATTTGCCTCGTGGATTGCGTGCCACCGTCGCCAGCACCAAATCGCGCTTCACCTGCTATATCTTCGTATGCGCCGAATTATGTATCGCTCCCATCTCATCGCATCTGCGAAAGGGGCCAGCCTCTGCGCCTTCAGCTCTGCCGACATCATCATCGTCGCCACAGCTTCATTGCTCACGCCTTTTAGCTTATATGGAGGAGGACATGTCCACGCCTCATACGTCGCATGCTGCCCTAATAACGACTGCACTCTTGTCTCTGCCGCAGCTGCGAACCCTTCACAACTGCTAGTAGTCGCTCGCTCGGATGCTTTCCATATCAACCAACGCTCTCCTGGCACGGTTACTGACCTTCTCACCTGTGTATCCGACACGTTGTCTTCTGTGATCCGTCAGAAGATCGTGCCCTCCTTCCTGACTCCCTGCTCGACCTTCGCGAGTGACATGTTCACGAGACTGCGACTTCTCAACCACAAGGTAAGCTTGCCAGGCTTGCGTTGAATACTCCATGCGATCGTAATCTAAAAGCCTCGACACCTGTGGACTGAGCGGTATTCCCTACATCCATCTCATACTACCCATCAATCTGCACCCAAGGTCATATCACCTTCACCGCCTCTATCGTCAACATCCTTAAATCTCGCCTTCTCTAACCACGAGCACTCCAATAGCAACCCCCGTATCTGAGTCCATCAGGCTAACAGCCTGCGCCTGTGATCTCAGCCTCGTCTGCCCGCCCGGTTTGCTTCTCCCACCTCTTCCATCTATTGCACACATCTCGCCTCCGCCGTGGATGTAATATTGTGTCTTTCGAGAAGTCGTACGCTCCGAGCAAGAGCCGTTTGTCCTTCGTGTGATTCGCAAAGCAGTCGGTCGCAACCTTGTTCCGGCGTGACGGCGCGAAGGGACAGAGTGAGGAGGCGGAAGACACCATCGCAGGAGCTGTCAGGCCAGGAGGAAAGCTGGTGACAGAGCCGGTGCAGGCTCGAAGCTTTGCCGATGATTGCGGAAGCCGCGCGGCGGCTCACTGTACGGGATCTCGTACACTATCTGGATCTCGTAATACCCCATACTGAATCTCGCACACTGTACAGAGTCTCGTAGTACATTGTACGGAATCTCGTACATTCACTGTACCGAATCTCGTACATACACTGTACAGAATTCCGTACACTCATAAAAGACTTGACCCCGCATTGATAATAATGTAGGTCTGCCTCGAGCACTATCTCTCATCCCCGTGCTACCTTGCTTGCACAGATGGGACACATATTAAGGCCATGAAGACATTGTCAAGATTGTCTCGCCATCGCCACCCACATGCCCCCGGCCCGTATGTTCATCTCAGCCGCCATTTGATACCCCGTCAGGACCGATCTCGCACCCTCTCCTCGAGCCTCCGTCTCGGATCAACAATATCATCTTCTTTCTGATCCATCGTTGAATCTTTGTATGTCATGATGGCGTTTGTGACTGCCAGAATGCTCGCCGACAATGCAGCCTGGTCATATGCCCTCAGCATATCGAAGATCTTGCTACGCTCGCGGGTAAGGATGGCGTGCGTGTCCGATTTGAGAGCCAAGCTATGGTTCACAAGCTAGGTCAGTATCCTGGTCAGCGGAGATCTTTGGGGATGGGTGCCATACCTGGATCGCCTGCTACGCTCGCGGGAGGGGGTGACATGAGTCTTCGACCCTGGGGTCGAGCTGAGGCTCACAAGCTGTGTCAGTCTCCTGCTTAGCGAAGAACTTGTGGATCGGCGCCATACCTGAAGACGCTGGATCGCCTGCTAGCTCCATCCGAGAGCCCGTCAACTTCCTCCTCCTCGGCCGACGCACGAGACTTGGGACGCGAGCGAATGTTCAGCCTCGCTCTCGCCATAGCATCCTCGAGACGCCGAATCTGTGACGTCTTGCTGTCGAGCCGTTTCCTCTCCTCTTGGATGCGGGCGGCGACCCGAGCTTTGTCGTTAGCCATGGTAGTTGACGACGGACTTCCGTGATGTGTCAAAGGAGTGCCGGAGCAATCAAGACTCCAGTCCAGAGGTCGCAAGGTGGCTTTAGTGTCTCATGCAGGTGGCCGGAGGGGTGTGCGTAACAATCGACAGCCTGAAGTTTGCATCGCGTGTTGGATCATGGTTCCAACGCAGTCGCCTTTGTCTATTCGGACCATGACATTCTTGTGGTGTCCCATCGTGTAGACAGACAGTATGGCCTCTAATGCCTTTGCGGATGACAAGGCTGACCTGGAAAATCTCGTCTCAGGCATGCCGGCGGAGTTGCGTTCGAGGGTAAGGCGGCATACTTGGTCTTCTGGAAGATAACCCGGGCTAACAGCTGTGCCACAGGAGTTCGGCGTCAGGAAGACAACGGCGGAGCAACTGTTACGTGGAGGGACATCAGTGAAGTGGGTTATGAGCGAGGCGCAACAAGTTCGTGTTCAGGAAGCATGTCGGCGCGCAGGAGTCGACAACAACAAGCCTGAGCCGTATCTCCTGGCTTCGCTACTACAAGAGAGGGGAGCCGATGTGTACACGGGCTATGAGGCATTCGATCGCAAGATGTCGGTCAAGCTGCTAAGGTGGATACAGAGCCATGTCCAGAATAAGGGCAAATGGAGCTTGAACAAGGACGACACCGAGAGGCTGATTATTGCGGCGCTGGATATGATCAAGAAGCAAAGGCGGAGTTATGATGGTGAAGCCAGATCGAATAATGCGTATGTGCGCGAGACTCCATCGTCCCGCTCCACGTCGGTGGTCCAGACAACAGAGCAAACATCGACATCAAGGCCAACTTGGCGATCGATCTCTGATACGGCTATCCCTTCGAACATCAATCGTCGTCCGACCAAGACAGATGAGTCATCGCCACAAGCGCCAAGTCGTCCTTCTACAGCATCGTCCACCGCCACGCAGGCCGCGACTTCGTCTTATCAGCCCACCGCCACCGTTGAAGACGACAACGACGACGAGGAGGTCGAAGAGCTGATAGGAGACCTGCACACCGCGCTAACTATCAATCCAGCAGCAGGGCCTGAGATGATCGAAGTGCTTCTAGAGCGAGGCGAGGAGATGCTAGAGCACCTGCAGCGGGACGCGAAAATGCACAAGCGCACACTGCTACAGCTGCTGGAGGCAAAGGGGCAGCAAGAGTTGGCAGAGGCGCAGGCAGAGCTGTCGGGCCTGTAGCTTGACTATAACGCACCTGGCCTTGCTTTGGCGTCAGCTATTGTGCCTGTCCGCGAAGCCACTGTGGTGGTGTTGACTCGACGGGCGCGCACGATTGACCAAGGGACGCTACAGCCTTGCATTGCCGATATGAAGCGTGTCTTTGCGGACTCTCCAGAAGTATCATAGCCTACAGCAGACCTGATGTACTCGTCGGATGCCGCATCACCTCTTATCCGCGTCCCTATCCGACCTCCTGCTCCTGTGATCTCCTCCTATCTACCGGCCCGGTAGACCTGTCCCACCTCTGAGCCCTCTGCAAACATCTCTTCGTAGCACCGGCATTCTGTCTTCGTCTTCTGCAAGCGATCCGCCTCGTCTAGCGCCCTTTGACCAATTTATGCCGTCTGATGCGTTCCTCGGCGAGGCGCAGCCGATTATTATACCCGATGATCAAAGGACATAGCATTGTCAGGAATTGCAGGTCTAGTGCAGCCGCATCCGTGAATTGATTGCCGATCGTTGCCGACCACGTAAAACTTTGGCCTCCCAGAGGCCGAGCAGTATTGAATGGATCGCCGCAGTCGGAAGTCATACTGTCTCTTTTCGTCAAACTATATCTGCCCTTCGTTAGTATATATATTTACTTCTGCCTACTAGACCTAGCGATGCCATGAAAATGAACAATAAGCGGTCTCGGAGCATTGTGAAGCCTGCAAGTACACGGCATCGACTGCGTCAGTCGATGCAGTTTGCTGAAAGCTGATCAACAGTGCGTGCGACTGGAATTGGAAGCCACCGACACCAGCTCTCTCTGTACGAGATTCTGTATACATTCTTGGTTTATAGCTTGCTGGATATTTTGACAGCTTAGTGGATGTCATAATAAACAAGAATCTTTATCTTAAACTCATTGCTCCCAATCAAATGCTTCAATTTCACAATCTCGGTGCCTCTAGTAAGCGCATGCTTTGGTGCACAGAAATATTATTTTCTGCTGCTCATTACTGGCAGCCTGAGGCGAAAGGCCGCGTATGAGAGAAGGGGACTGCATCGCGTGGCGGTGATTGGACGTCCGCAGCCTTGAGCGCAGCCACCGTATGACTGAGGTGCCAGCATTTCCCGCTTTCTGATCTGCTCTATGGTCGATTTCGATCCATGGAGGATGGAGAATGGAAGAGTGAGTACTGTACACACCACAGCAGTACAAGCTGTTAAAGCGATGGTCTACCATTACATCGCTGGCAGGTACACCGCCAAGATCGCACCTGCATCTGCATCACCCCACGCTTTCTCAATAAGAGTCATGCGGAGCCGTATCAGACTTCTATCAACGTAGCCTGAACTAAACTGCATTGGAATCCTCGCCCGACGCCCAGTTGATCGCCGAAAGTACATCCGCCATGGTGTTCGTGGGGTTGACCTTACGCCGGAGCAGCGGACCGAGCTGGTTCACGAGGTATGGCGGGACAGGTATGGTATTGAGATGGTCTCTCCGAACATCGTCATAACCAGCCAGAGTGTGTTCGGAACGTGGAGCGGCAGGGTTGTTATTTGCTGGTGAAGCACCATTCCCATACCGTTGGCCTGTTTGGTATTCAGCAAGATTGCAAGTAGTCGTCTTCGCTCGCGAATGTGCCACGGACCTTGATTATAGTCTGAGCTTGGGAAATCCTCGCCTTCGGAGTCCTCGCCTGTTTCCTTCAATGCCTCGTCCATTGCCTCCCCCAAAATTCGAGCTTTGAGGTGCTCGTTGGCAAACCACTCAGGCCGCTCACTTGAACGAGCTTTCTCTTGCGTCTGGATGGCCGCTTGACGTAAGATGCATAACAGCACATGCTCTACCAACTCCCGAGCTTCAGGGATGCAGAGGTCGCTGAATCCGTCGAATCTGCGGGCACATAAGAGGAGCAGTGAGCCGCGAGGCGTCACGTAATAGTGAAATCGCTCTACCAACGGCCTGTCGTGCTTGCCGTAGATGAAAGTTTGGAGGACGTTGTCCTCTTCTTCGGTCCATGTCGGCACTTTCTTCACCAAGAGGTCCTCAATGCTGAGGCCGAAGAATTCCTGCGGTGGTCAGCCTGCGATTCGGGCGAGCGCGTAGTCGCGAGCGTGTTACATACTGCGCCCTTGAGCCTGCGGGGCAGCTCCACAACACGTGGTGTGGCGTCCGTGGGCCGTGGATAGGTTGCCATGATGTATGATCACGTTGAGCGGGTCGCAAACAATGATGCTGCTAGGCGGGAGTTTGACAAGATCTGGAAATATGCCGCCCTCCGCCGAAAATGTGATGTGGCAGCCTCATCTAGCTGAATAAGGGGACTGCTGCAGCCGTCGCGCAATTGATGGATGATGCATATGCGTGTTGCCGCACTGTGAGGCGTCAATGTCGCGGGCGGTCAGTCGGCCAGGTGCGCCTTCGTGTTGCAGCATTCCCGGGCTCTAAGTAAGTCGCCATGATGTTGGTCACGTTAAGCGGGTTGCGAATGCTGATGCTACTAAGCAGGAGTCTGGCAACGTCTGGAAGCTTGCGGCGCTCCGCCGAAAATGGGATCTCGCAGCTTCATCCACCTGGATCAGGGGGCTGCTGCGGCCGTCGCGCGTATGATGATGGATGATACAAATTTCCGTATGCACGTTGCCATACGGTGAGGCGTCAATGTCGCAGGCGGCCAGCTAGCCAGGTGTGCCTCCTTTCGTGATGTTCAAGCAGGGGATGCATTGCTGAAAGCACGCAGAGACAATAATGCAAATCTTTCACCCACAATCGAGAAGAGAAGGAATTCAATTGCCAACCACTATCAATCGACCTTGGCATCATCATGAACAGGAGGAACAGCGGCAGCGCTGCGGGGCAGAGGCTGCAGGTGGGGCTTGGCGCACGCGATCTCTCACCAGCGCGCCGCGAACGGCTCCAGCAGATCAAGCGCGAGATCGAAGAGGTAAAGATCCATCAGGTTTCTATGTACATACAGTACCATTCTCACCATTTTTTCTTGAGAAACGTAGATGGCTGAGATCTTCCATCGCATCGAAGCTTCCATAGACGAGCTTGTTCGCTGCTTCGAGTCCGACGATCCCGATCACAAGCCCGACCAGCGAAGGATCACCCTGACACTGATGGACCTGCTCGACAGCGAGTCCCATCTGCTCGTCGACACCCGCTTCGGAGAGCACTGAACGCGGGATGGGGGCGGACGCACTATGGGCGCAGTCATGATCGTGCATCCCAGAGATTACACAAGAGCGAGCGGATGGGCTTGGTAGAGATACAATGCAGTCTGGGTCTTTGTCGATAGGTAGCGATGGAGGCAGGATGATAGACATGGCGCACTACCGCAGCAAAGCCAAAAGGATTGTTGAGACAAGCAGGACTCATCGTCAAGAGACAGCCTCCTGTCTTGCGTGTTGAAAGTGTTACTTTGCGCATAAATGACAATATTGCTTACGATATGCTCACCTGGCAGCTGTATTGACGGGCATTTCAATTCTTCACAGATTTTGATATCGCAATCCAAGACTGACATACCCTTGCACAGATATGGCTACAGACGACGCGACGGTCTACCTTGCAATCATTCTCACCGCTCTTATCACCTTGCTTGGCAGCATAGCCTTCACTCTCTACTGTCTGAGTAGCCTACAGTCTACTACATTCCGCCTGGAAGCTACGCTCCGCAGCCTTGACCAACGAGTCGCAGAGTGCAACCGCAGTATTGATGCTCTGGATCCCCACATCGAAGAGACGGTGGCCCAGATTCGGAACATAAAGTCGTGGATGGATGAGGAGGGGCCGCAGAAGGCGATGCGAGAGATCAAGAATAGTTTGAAAGAGATGTGGGATACCCTGGGCCTGGTCAACCGGCACATCAAGTGGCTGGACAGGAAGCTCGAGCTGAGTCTGGTGCAGACGGGGAACAGAGATGTGCGGGGCCTGGACTTTCCTAAGGCTCGCATTAATTAGACGCACGGTGGTACGTCCGAAACCGCGGTGGGATGGCATTGAACACGAGAGCGAAGTCTAGCAGACGTTCCTATCCAAAGTCTTGTGCACCTTCTGCTTCGCTCGCTGACGTCGAAGCCTACAGCGCTTCCCTTGCCTCCTCCGATTTGACGAACTCATTAGCGCAATCTTCGAGCAGCTCCACCACACTTGCAGACTCCTTCTGCAGTGATACCGACCAAGACAGCTTCCCGCCTCTCTCAGGACTATCCTCACCAGCAGCGCAGGTTCGACTCGCGTTCAGGAAGAGCAGCGACGAGAGGATGAAGCTGCGCGAATGAACTTGATCGAGAAGGTCGAGCGTGCGGAAGAATGCCTGAACGCCAACATTGGCAGCCATTTTCTCGCCACGCAGCCCGATGACAAGGCCGTCCTGAGCCAGCTTGTCCTGGGCAAGAGTAAGCTGATCGAATAGAACTTCGCCTAGTGCCCGCCTGTCGGCAGGATCAAGCGCAGTGTCTACGATGGCAATTGCAGACAGTTGTTCCTTGACATGTGCTGGTAAGAGCGTGTCCTGGAGATGCTGGACAGTACTCGCCATCGGGATGGATATCGCTGAGCCCTGGCATTTGGGATTCGATGCTAGATGCACCTGCCAACGATGCAATTCTGTGTCTGTGATGTTCTCAGATTGGACGATCGTGTCATGTATCGCGGACTCGCTCTTGCTGTAGGTCCGGGTCAGCCGGCCAGAGGAGACCACTTGCTGCGTTGTATTAGGCAGCTGAACAGTACAGACATCCCAGCCCGGTACGCCGACCTCCGGCCATCCTCGCCAAAGCAGTAGCCCAAGCACCACGGTCACCACCAACCCGAAGCATCTCTTTCTCGCGGACCATACTCGAACCGAGCGATCCTTGTCCTGTCTGATCAAGCCAGGAATGTCATCTACCATCTCGATCTCGGCGTCGGAAAGCTCTGAAAGCTCTTCGTTGCTATACCCGGCAAACGCGACGATCGCGTCGCTGACTTGTACCACTATAGTGCGTCAGCCCACCCAGGTATCTCCATCACAGCTACAATCCGAACTCACGCTCATCTTTTCTCAATCTGCTTGCTGGCCAAACGCACAACACGCGAAGCCCGAACTCTACCCAGTTGTCATCGCTCTGGAAACGGTCCTGGACAGATTTGACCTTCTCGAGATGGTCCCAGAGTACCGCTCTTGTCGCCATGCCGTGTACCTTGACAGCTTCGATGCAAGCTGGTCACGTCGAACCGGTCTTGAGGTGGGATTGGGCTAGCAATGAAGAGTCTTCACCCGTCCGTGATACGTCAAACGGGAACCTGCAGAACCACGTGTTTCAGCCGGTGGGATGACATGTTCACTCTCTGTTCGGACCGGACATCATCAAATCCCACCACGCGCCGCCATGTCCGACGATACGAAGCAGGAAGCCGACCGGGCCATGTTCGCAGACCGCCACGGAGACGAAGCCGTTAAGACAGAAATGCCCGATGACAGCTCTTCGGACAAGCAAACGGCAGACCCAAACCCGGAGCAGGAGCCATTGAGTGCCGATGAAATACTGGCCTGCATGAAATTCATTCGCAACACTACCTACACCATCGAAGAGCTGCAGAAAATGATTGCGGAGAAGACGGGAAAGTCGACTGGGTCTTCTGCACGCACGTTGCTTAAAGCCACGATCGCCGGGCGCGAAGCCTACCGCGCCATGCCTTCGAACAGAGATGGCATCCCACTCGTCATTCTGGAACAACCGCTCGAGCCCGCCATTGTGATGCTCGATCAGCGCTCCCACGCCAACGTGCTCTCTACCACCGTAATCGGGCCCGCCGTCGCCTTGCGGTACATACTACCTCACCGCGTCTTCCGATGGCATGCAGTCGCACTTGCTTTGTCGGTCATCGCTCTGGCATACGGCGTCCAAGTAATCTGGCGCTACTTTGCCTACCTACTATCCAGCCAATCCGTCGCCGCCGCCGCCATATATTCAGATCTCCATTCTGTCACATTTCCTAGAGATCTGTCTTTCCTTCCTGGCGCTGCGATCCTGGCACTTGGTCAGTGGGCCGCTGTAAGCGACATGCAGTTACGTTGGTATGGACATCGCATGACTGAGACAGAGATTCAGCGTCGAGGTGCCAATGTCCTGGCTGTGGAGTCGACGTTGCGACAAGCAGAAGAAGCTGCGAATTATCACACGCAGGACGACATCCCGTCTGCCGCACTGTCCCGATTCACCGCAGCGCTGCGGGATCGGAGGGAGCGGAAGTTCGTGCGGAACGTGCGTACCCAGATTGCTTACACGTTGGTACAGCTGTACGATCTTGATCCTCTGGGCGAGGCGCATTCGCAGCATAGTCCACATATGCAAGGAACGAGGTCGATGGAGCAGGTCTATTTGGATATCGCGGTCAAAAGCCTGGTGGGAGAGTGAGACAAGGCTCATGTATGCATGGTGGCTAGGCGGCAAAGGTCTTGTTAGGATCGCCTGCTTGATGTCTGATAGAGCGGTGGCCAGCCAACGCTGGGTACTTTCTGTATTCATAAATGGCCTGCAAGCACCGTCAACTTCCCTGCAAGTATGTCAAGGACTGTGGGCCATCTTGGCCAGAGCTCGATAGAGGCTCAATCGTCAGGGAGGGCTTCAACAAGATTGTCTCGACCTGGGCTCTGGACGCCTCCACCTTTGCTATCCAGGTCGAGACTCAGGCAGCAGACGATCCTAGTCAAAGGCTGATCGCAGTGCACCAGCGCTGTGCACCCAAGTGTCAAGACTAGCTCTCATCAATGCTACAGGCTCGACAGCTTTGACCTAGAGAAGGCGGAAGACGATTTGAAGGCGCTGAAAGATATATGCACGCCGCAAAGTGACGAACCGCTGTAGCTGTATGCATGTATCTATATCTGACGAAGCCGCTGCTCACCATTTATACCAAAGACGTTCAAGTGATGATACAACATCAAGCTCGCTTCCACAAGGTTCTGCCACCCGGCGTCGTCCTTCTTCTTCGCCACGGCCGGTTGTCTGCCTACTGCAATCGTCTTTGCCGCGGTAGCAGATCTCTGGACAGCCGCCGGCGGCTTCCTCGCTCCCACCTTATGCACGATTACTGGCCCATTGCTCAGATCACCAGCTTCACCGCTCCGCCCGCGACTCTCCACCTCAATTGCCGCTCCGCTCCGCGTTTTTTCCGCTGGCTGGCTGGACGGTCGTGTCGCTCGTTTAGAGGGGCGCGAATCTCGACGGCGCACATGAGGCTGGCTGGCTAGGTAGGTGATGCTGAGCCTGGTGGGTGAGGTGGTCTGGAAAGATGCCTACGTCGAAGGCTTCTGCAAAAGCAAAGTTACACGCATTAGATTCTGCGGGGCGAGGGAGCCACGCGCCAGGTGAGCCACGCGCCAGGTGAGCCACGCGCCAGGTGAGCCACGCGCCAGGTGAGCCACGCGCCAGGTGAGCCACGCGCCAGGTGAGCCACGCGCCAGAGCCACGCGCCAGGTGAGCCACGCGCCAGGTGAGCCACGCGCCAGGTGAGCTACGCGCCAGGTGAGCTACGCGCCAGGTGAGCCACTCGCTAGGTACGCCACGTGCACACACAAGCCACGTGCTCTCATCCCTAATCGTGAGCCACGTGCTAGCGCCACTGCGTTATATAAGCTTTGACGTAACCTTCGGCTTTCTATTAAGTAGCGCCGTCGCCTATAAGATAATATGTGCTTCTACCTACTCGTCTGTCTTCTATAATACGATCTAGATAAATAGCTTCAAAGTACTTAATATTATAGCTATAGTAGTATAGTATCTTATAATAACAATTATAGGAAGATAGAGACCTACGCTATAGATATATTTAACCTAATAAGGCTTTCCTAATATTACTATAGCTATATTTATAATTATATAGTTATAATAGATTACTACTCTAACTAATAATAAGGAATAGCTTAGCTTCTTTTATAAGTAAGAGTAGCTAATAACTACTAGCTAAAAGTACTAGCTTAAGAGGTTTATAGAAGATAGACTAGATAAAGTACTATCTATTATAAGGTTAATTACTTTAGTAAGTATATTAAGTAGTTAAGGCTATATTACTAGAGAGAGCCTATACGCTTACTAAGAGCCTTTTTAGTTATATAATTATAGTTATAATTATAGTAGTACGATTAAGCTACTAGCGCGATTATAAATATTATTTAGTAGCTAGTATAATTATAGTAGCGTAATTTAGTCTTAATTATAGTCGTCGCTTAATTACTTTAAACTAGTATAGTTAGCGTTATTTATAGACGTTTGCTTAATCTTACTAGAGAGTAGAATTATAGTCGCTATATATTAAGACTATTAAACCTTCGCCTTTACTATTAATAATATATCTAGTAATAACTATACTACTATTATCTTTATAATAGCTAGTAGCTTATAGAATAGTAGAGACTACTATAGCTCTATATAGCTATACTACTACTAGCTCTAGCTATATTAGTAGTATTATATAGTATAGCTCTACTACTAAAAGGTAGTTATTATACTTAAGGCTACTACTATAATACTACTTACTAAGTATACTAAGTTAATATCGTATAGTATCTATAGTATTTATAAGGACGCTAGAGCTAGTATATATAAGACTAAGGTACTACTTACTTATAAAGGCTAGCTCTTTAAGTATACTTAGTACTAGCTANTTTATAAGCTATATTATAACTATAAAGGATTTCTATTAACTAACGTATTAGTAGTAGTTAATTATAGACGCTACTTTACCTTTATATACTCTAGTTAGGAAGGTTTAGCTTACAATAGCTATATCTTAAAAGTAGTAATATTATTACTAAGTAATACTCTTAAGATACTAAGTAGCTACTATTATCTAGTAGATACTAGATATACTAATATTACTATAATCTTAGTATTCTATCGCGGCGTTAAATACTACTTAAAGGAGTAATATAATATAAAAGATATACCTTAAGATACTAAGGAGCTCTTTAATCTTCGCTACTTGTTACTTTATAATATTGTCGAGCGTTATTTTAGTATCTTTAAGAACTAATTCTACATCTTTTAGATAGCTCTACTCTTCTATAACCTTAAGGATCTTAACTAGTTAATATACGCCTATATAGTAATCTATAGCTTTATTATAGAGACTTGTTTGCTAGCTAAAGAGTATATAGTAATAGCTCCGCTTAAGTATAACTAGTATAACTACTTTAAAGGGACTTAGAGTAGTTAAGCGCTTAATACCTATTAGTTATAAGAAGCTTATAGATAGGCTCTTATTAGTAGTAGTACGATAGTTAAGAAGCGTAAGATAATTATAGAAGATATATTTAAGTCGTATTTAAAGTATAAGAAGGACTAGCTATAGTAGATACTATTATAAAGGCTAGTATAATTAGCGTTATTATTAAGGTAGTTATAAATAAGGATTTTAGAGTTATATAAGTTTAATGCCTAATTTTAATATAGAAAGGTAGTATATTAATATATATTTAGTAATAGGAAGAAACTATATATATAGCTGTTTTTTATATATAAAACTATAGTATTTACTACTCTACTATCTATTTAGTAGCGCTAAGACCTATATTAATATATTGTACTATTCTTAATACCTTATTAATTAATATTACTACTTGCGAGCTACTCCTATTATCTCTTATAATACCTCCTATTATACTACTACTACTACTA
>WBMN01000060.1:0-59603 GCA_010367425.1 Teratosphaeria destructans | reverse complement strand
GTATATATATATATTAACTCCTTACGGACTACCTATAGTATAGACCTAAAGGACTCTCTAAGCCCGAGCCTTATATATACTAAGCTCCTATATATAACTAGTATATATTTTATACTATAGCTCTAGCTTATAAGCCTTAGACTACTATAGGTCTAAAGCTAACTACTAGTAGTTACGCTACTATAGCTACTAGTATATAAACGTGCTAGTATCGCGCAGATAACTATAGCTATAAGGTAGAGGTAGGAGTAGAGGTAGAGTAGGAGATAAGATAGAGAAAGAGTAGGAGCGTTTATTATTATTATTATTATCGCCGCCGCTAAAGAGAAAGGCAGACTTAAAGTTACTCCTCCTATTACTACTATTGTCGCTACTAAGATTATTTAAATTAAGGCTAGTAGAGGGCGAAGGCGGAGGCAAAGCTAAAGGTAGGAGCAGATAAAGCTATATAGTAGCTAAAGGTATATAGCTAGCGTAGCGAGGATATAGTAGACGTAGAGAGTAGTAGCAGGCTATTTTAAAATCGATGTCTTCGCTATATATATATTAGAAAGGCACATTAAATATTTATTTAATAAGAAGCTTACGTCTCTTAGCGTAAATTAAGGCTATAAGTTACGTAATAGAGTAAATAATAAGCCTCTATAGTAATATAATTCTATTAATAGTATAAGCTAATTACTATTTTATAGTTATTTAGTATATACTTTGCAAATAGGAAATATTAGCGGCAGACTATATCCCGCGCTAGCGCGGAGATAATAGTAATATATAAAACGACTAGAAGCTATAATAGTAGTACTATAGTAGTTAATATAATAGCTAAATAAGGGGCTATAAAGCAATATCGTATTATATCTAGAGAACAAAAACACTAGTAGAGATAGAGCCTCTTATACTATTTTAAATAATAAGAAAGCTCCTACTATTATTAAATAAGAAGAGAAGTAAAGTAATAGCTAATAATAGGCGTATAGTAGTAAAGTAGAATAATACGTACCTTTAGTATATAAGAAGCAAATAGTAAATAATTATTTAATATAAGGACTACTATAGTATAATTTATACTTTACGTTTATATAATAAGGCTTGCGATAATAACTATATAATAAGAAAAATCTAAATTAAACAACTATTATATAAAGACTATATATATTATAAGTATAAAGTTAGTAGATTTAATAGTATAAGTATATAAGTATAATCTATGTAATACTTACTAAATAAGAATTATCTACGACTAATTATAAGTAAGCTTGCTACTATACTTAAAGAACTACGTTTCTCTTCTAGCATTCCTTATTATCTTAACGCTACTAACGTACGTCTATAACTATTTGTATAAGAAATTTAGAGTCTATAAAAAGTTATAGTATAAGGAATTTAGAGTCTATACTAGTAACTCTCCTACTTATAGAGATAATAATTAGAACCGACTATATTTATATTATAACTCGCTTATCTACTATATTAGTTACTCTACTACTATAAGGACGCTACTAGTTATACTATCTCTAAGCTCTTTCTTTATTATACTAAGTCTACTAAGGTCTTAACTACTAGAAAATCAAAGCTTATTAGTAATAGGATTATTATACTATTATTAGGCTTAATCTCTAGCTAATCTACGCTTAGTAGTAATAGGATTATTATACTATCGATAGTCTTATCTACTAGATAGTCGATACGTAGTAATAATACTATTATTCTATTATTTTTAGTAACTATTACATTATATCGTTAATATAATTTACTACTATCTCTTAGTGACTCTACTATTATAAGACTATACTAATTATAATCTCTTTAAGCTTATTATTTACTATACTAAATCTACTAAGGCTTTATTTACTATATAATCGATATATAGTAGTAGTAAGATTACTTTACTATTATTAGTTACTATTTTATTATATTGCTAATATTATCTACTATTATTTTATCTAGTCTGCTTTAGGTAGAAGATAATTAGATAGTATTTATAATAGTCTATTTATAACTATTTTATTCTACTATTCTACTAATAGGACTAAATATATTCTTAGGTTTATAAGCTATTAGAGAGAGAAGTAGAGAAGTCGACTAAGTATTACTACTAGGAGAGATCGAGTATTCTAGAGATATACTAAATAAGTATTCGAGATTAAAATCTAAAGATAGGTAGGATATATTACTACCTTATATAAGTAGGCTAGATAAATTATAGAGAGTAGATAAGGCTTCCTAAGATAGTCTTTTTATTCGAGTTAGAAGAGTATAATACTATTACTATTTAGATAATCTAATAGCGACTTTACAAGCTTATATACTTACTATATAATAATAGAGTAGAGCTATATAGAAATAAGCGCAAATAGCTAAGCTAAGCGCTTATCTTATATTTCTAGTAATTAGATAGTATAAATAAGCTACTAATCTCTACTCTCCTTAGTTGTCTATTTCTCTATTATTTCTTAAATACTAACTTAAAATTTATCTAGATAGTATATCTTCTTCTTTTTATTATTTATAGATAAGGACTATAATATAGCTAGTTATAATATAGTCTAGGAAGATTAGATATTAAGCATAAATATATATAATAGGATCTAGCGATTTATTACTACTATAATCTACTAGATAGATAGGCTAGGAGATATTTATCTATAAGCGTAAAACTAGAAGTAGTATTAAAGTTTAGCTTACTTCTAAGATAGGATACTAATAAGTATATTAGATATTAAGAAGCTATAGGTTGTCTAAGCTTTAGAAGCTTATTACTACTATAGTCTAAGAGTTAGACAATCTAAAGTTAGGTATTATTAAGAATTAGCTTGCCTCTATAATTAGATATTAAGGACTAGATATCGAGGGAGCTCTAGAGAAGTAAAATAAACTTATATGAATAAGTATAGTACTCCTACTATACCTTTAGTATTTTAGGGCGTTTCTAGAGTAGTACCTCGAAGTTACTAAGTAGTAGTAATAAAAGATACTTACTTACTACTATTATATAGAGTTTAGAAAGCTCTAAAAGTAAGTAATAGTAGTATTATATCCTTTATATCTAAGACTTAATATATATATAGTATTAGTAGCTTAGTAATAATATAGCTATAATATTAAAGCTATACTTAAGAATTAAATTCGTCGCGAATAATATTTAGGTCTTCGCTCTAGCTAAAAGTAGCTTCCTAAAATTGACTCTTATAATTATAACCTATACTAACTATACTCTATACTCTAATACTAATATAGATACGAGATATAACCTAAAAATACCTCTCTATTCTATAATAGCGCCTTATTTTATATTCGAAGCTTATTATTTTAAGATCCTATACTTAAAACTAGGCGATAGATTTACGTAATAGAAGTAGCTATAGGAGGAATATATTATTAGGTATATATTAGAAGGAAATAAACGTAATAGGTTAGAGAAGAGAAGAATGAATCTTCTCTTCTCTCTCTCCTAGAAATACTCCTACTAAGGCTAAGCTTATAGGGCCTTAGTTAGAGTACTTCTAAGTTATATACTAGTATAACTCTTCCTACTCTAACTTGATATTCCTAGTATACGACTGCCTATAACCTTTTAACAAAGCTTTAATTTACTAAGCTACCTATCCTATTTATATCCTTTCCTATATAAGTTTATTCTCCTACCTAAACTACTACCTTATATTATCTATATAAATTAGCCTTTAGTAAACTAGACTCTACTCTTTAAATTATCCTATATATTATAGAATGTATAACTATTATCTATATACTAGTAGTATAGTATCTATAGAGTCGAGATTAGCGCTAATATAACTAAGACTTACTATATAGATAGACTATGTCTCTAATCTATATCGCTCTTCTTTATAGTAGTAGAAAGGTATATATTTAATAGTAAGCCTAGCTCTCTACCCTAGCTATTTATAGAGATTAGAAGCTATAGTATTAAAGTCTAAAAGTAGGTAGAATAAAGGAGATAGTTAAAAGTAGAAGATAATTGTATTAGTAGCTTAGGTAATCGATTAAGTAAGTAGTATAAGTAAGAGGTAGCGATAAAGACTATAGTCTCGATAAGAAATACAATCTAGTACTAAGATAACATTCGACTAGGATGTAGAAGAGCTTACGAGCCGCTAAGTATACTATGCCTTATACTAGATAGGTTAAAATATGCTGTAGTACGTTACTAAATCTTATAAAAGGCGTAAGTCGTAAAGGCACTCTTATCGGACAGAGGATCCTAGCTGATTACTCATTATGTATTTGCCTCTGAGCTATCTTTCCTGCCGCCTGATAGTAATACTCTACGCAAGCGGACCGCCATGCTACAAACTGCTCCTCCCTCTGCCGTGTCTCTAAATTGGCTTCTTCAATCTTCCGACGTAGGGCTAGTCGGAATGATTCAGCTGCAGCCTGTATTTTCCATGTCCGTAGACGCCTCTCGATTTCATCCTGTTGCTGCTTAATGCCTGGAATGCTGTTCTTTTCGCAAAATTGACTCAATGCGAGAGCGTTGGTGAGCGCCGCTGAATGCACTAATACCTGGGTCTGGGCAGTGTCGCTTGCTTGATCCGGAAAATGCTGCAATATAGCACTGAAGAACTCGACAGCGGCGCTCTGAAAGGGCATGGCGCAGTCTGCGGCAAGTTGGTCCATTGTCGCCCTAGCCGCAATGACTTCCTCATCTGTGGAGATTGGGCCAATAATAGACTCGACTCTCCTGATTGGCGATTGCGGTTGCGGCGCAGCCTTGTCAGGCTGCTGAGCAGACTCAAACGCTGCCCGGAGCCAAGATCGCCAAGTATCTGTATGAAGGAACGCGAGCTCGTTGTAATCGAACATCTTGCTGAGTACGTAGGCAACACAGTACAGTCCGCAGTTATGCTGATCGTTCTGCCGTAGTTGGCACTGTCGAAGATGAGTCAGTATAACGCCGCGGAGTGAGAGCTCTGCTGTACCTACATCAGCACGTCTCTGCTCCCAATCACCCGGAGGCGTAATCTTCAATTCCCTGTTGCGTAAGCATTTGATAAATTCGCGCACCACCTTCGCAGAGCCTTCGTAGTACTTGGCCATATGCAATGGATCATACAGCTCGAAAGTTGCATCTTCGATGTCCAAAATGGCAATAGTCCAGTGAGTATTACGAAAATTGATAGGTAGTACGAGGTGCGGACAATAGGGCTGCCGCAGCTTTCGGGCCGCAGTCCGATTATTTTGTGACGACTCAAAATCACCATATGAGGAATCGACCACCTGCCAGAGCCGTGAGTTCGGAATGAGCAGGTTCAAGGTAGTCTCGATGAAATGGTTCCCAAGCCACGCATTACTCCGAGCGAGCTGCTCGCTCGCTCGGAGTAGGTCGGCCAGCTCCAGCCATGTTCCGGTGGTGGTTCCATCGACCGAAACATCGTTCTCATGTGCCCTCAGGTCCACGGCGGCAGACGTAGCTTTAAGTCGCTTGTCCGGCAGCTCAGGTGCATTTTCATCGGGCCGGCGTCCTTTGCCCTTTGTCCGTGAGGCGTGGCAGTTTGGCACTTGTGCTGGATCGGCTGCTGATTTAGGTGATGGATCGAGTGTTGATTTGAGTGCTGAAATGGGTGCTGAATCGGTTGTCGAATCGGGTGCTGGATCAGGTGCTGGATCGGGTGCTGGATCGTGCGTCCTCTGAAGCGCTTGGTCCGGCTGTAATGCGAGCTCAGCCAAGCCGTTATGTTGTAAGGATGTCGGCGAGATGAGACCCGGAGTCTCACGGCCACCCGTTTTGGACGATGCTTCTAGCCCTGAGTCCAACAATACGCCGTCTGGGTCATCGGCTGCATCTACCTGGAAGTCTCCGTCGCTCCAGGCTCCATTGCTCCCACTGTCTTCACCAAAGGCGCTTATAATCGGAATATTGCCGAGTGGCGAAGGTTCGTCACGTCGTTCCGGGCTGGTGGCAAGACGGCCACGCTCGGGACTCGCGACGTGCTGGCCTCTTCCGGGCTTTGAGTTGCGGATGGTAACGAAGGTGTTTCTCCCATTGACGTCACTGAGAGGTAGGGCTGCCAAGTCGCCAGTGGGTGCACCACCCTGTTCGGGATCAATGGCGTCTTGCCCTTTGTTGACGGCAATGACCGCGTCGTTCGAGACAAACGGATCGCTGGCAGGTGAGCGTGCTGCAAGAGCGTCTCCTGCTTGCTTTTCCGGCATTTGCTGGCGCTCGTGCTCGTGCGACTCGCAAACCTCGGGCCTTTCCTTCACGGCGAGTCTGCTGCGAGCAATTTTGAGATCTTGGTTCGCCCAGCGCACATTCTTGATTCGGTTGGAGGTTTTGCTAGTCTTGCGCACGTCGCGTGCTTGTAGCAGTATTGGGTATGCTGCTTCGAGAGACGTTATTTGGAGTGTGTCCGCTAGCTCGTCGAGGAAGTCGCGTGACTCAGTTGCCGTGAGGCCGAAATATGCGACGCAGCGGTGGGGTGGCAGCCGATGGGATTGCGACAGCCTGTTTGCAATTCCTGTCCATCGCTTGTCCGAAGACTTCTTCGATTTCAACTTCGCGTCCAGCACCTCCAGCGCGAGCTCCTCAATTGTTTGAAGGTATGTGTCAACGGGTAAGTGACTGTCTTCGCAGGTTTTACCAAGCAGCTCGAGCGCTTTGAGCGGGGTTTCCGTGTTTGAGCACTGGTTGATGATCTTGAGCTGCTCGTCGCAATATCGTGCTGGATTCGCTGCTTCTTCTGCCATGATGCCGTGACACCATTACAGTCACATACCTGAATGATGTGCCTTGGCTCAACTTTCTGTGACTTCCATCCGTGTCAGCACAAGTACCCGGAAGCCGACTCGATGCCTGCAGTTCTTGTCTTAGTCTTCGTGCTGATAGGCAGGAGCGACGCTTTGAGTGAGGGAAGCGGGTGAGCTGGGCCGACTGCTCGCCTCAGGTGGTGAGGGGATGCTCCGCTGAAAAGTACATGTATCTATCGCTATACAGAGAGCCTATAGTGCGTGCGATCGCAACATGCCAATCGAAACACAGTATATACACAGCGCTGCGCGTAGGAATTTGCGATTGGAGTCTGTCCGTGTGAACATACCAAAGAAATTGCCACACTGTCATCGCAACTCATAGACTAGTTGTCCAAGTCTATCTCCTTATTTGGGCCCGCTCGTCTCGCTCTTTCAAGCGTTGCTGTCCAGTTGCGTGACAAATAATGAGAGCTCTGAACTTCGCGAAAATCATGTAAGCGTGTGGCCAAGTTCGGATGACCGGGACGGTCCGAACTTCGCCGAGTTTTGCAGTGCAAAGTAGCAAGTTTGAGATCGGCCCATCCCGAATTCGCGGAGGCTGCCCGTGCGAAGTAGCGAAGCTGGGCGCTTTGAACTTTGAAATATCATATGACCTTATGAAAGCCCACGATCAAGATGATGGAGCCATTCACGAGCCCGGTGATGCATGAGATTGGCCAGCAGACCAGGATTTCGTTCATAGATGAGAACCAAGACACCATCGCGGAGTCCTTCAACGAGATATTGTCAGACTTGTAGATGAGGATGACCATAGACGTGACCAAGACCGCGTGCATGATCAAGGCGCGGTTCCTGGACGAGATCAAAAGGCCTAGCGTGAGGACGCGGCGCTTACGGCGAACATTGTGTAAGACTCGAATCGGGTGAGGAAGTGAGGCACTTTGCCTCGTTGACGTCGATTGTCGCGTAAGGGCCAAGGCTTGCCGGGCTGGAGCATTCTTCGCAGATGGTGTCCGTATTACAGCGCTGCTAGATTACTACGACGCAGTGGGTCTTCACTCACTTATTTATACTTATTGATTGATACATATCGTGCCAATGCTACCTGCCATCGCAACAGAGTCGACGATAAGGTCGCCTTCGCCGTCGCCGTCACTGTCGTCAACATCTATGCCTGCAGAAGTCTGTCTAAGCTGTACATAGTGCGCTGTAACGAGTTCGACCCGGACTAGGCTGCTGCTCTACTTCGCCGAGCTCAGCCGTTCAGCCTGCGGGCTGGAATCGCATGAGGCTAAAGCGCCGAGAAGTGGCATAATCACGTAGATTCACATCTTGACGATCCGTGCCGTAGTGTGTCAAGTTCGCCGTGTTGTTGGGCCGTCCAGTGCCAAGAGCAAGTAGTAGGAGTCGCGTGAGCTCGAGTGCATCGCTACAAAGGACATGCCTGACCTCAGAGTCGTGCCATGGAGATGTCTTGGGTGGCAAGGTGCGCGAACGCAAATGACAATTCGGGAAATACAGCCAGAACTTGCGAGTAGCATCAACGAAGGGAAAATGATCTGCGGCACTAGTCAATCTTCTGGGACACTTATATATCTCTGCACAATACCTCTGGCGAGCAAGCTTTCATAAGCAACCCGCACCACTACAGTAAGGAGCACAGGTCCGCTCGACAAAGGAAATGAAATGGTGTACAAACGCCTTCGAGCGATACCCAACCACACCACCCCTTCGTCTCTTGTGGACTGGCACTCAGCTCAAACCCATGCCCATCGTGAATAACAAGATGCCCTGACGCCCGCATGCCGAACACTTAAGCGGCTGAAGTGCTCGAGATCGGACTTCTCACCTTTTGTCACACTCTTCCACCGTTCTGTTGCGTCCCTGCGCTCATTCAACGATGCAGTGGCGTAATAAAATGGCACAGCATCGGCAACATCCCGCATCCCAAATGCTTTGTGTAGCTGTCCAAAGTGCCAAGCTGTCAGCGTGCTCAAAACTCATTGCGGTGCCGCGAACACCTTGTTGAACGGCGTTTCAGCCGTTCGCTGAATCGTGTCCTACAAGCCAGCAATGAGCTATTCGTCGTATCCCAGCCACGATCCATCTCTTCGACGAAAGAGGCCGCGCGCGCGCGATGCGCCGGTGTGCCAGAGTCAGCTTCCGCCGAAGCCATTGCGACACAGACCGAGTACATAAGGTTCGTATGTATGACAGCAGAGTGCCTTGTTCGTATTATTGCGCAAGACGAAGGCAAAGATCGACTGCTTGGGAGGATCTTGAGATGGGCGTAAGGAAGCAGGACAGGCGGTCCCTAACTGGTAGCATGTTGACGTCGTCGTTGAGCGCCAGCGAGCAAGCGCGGAATAGGCGTGCGGCAAAGGTGCTTGGCTGAAAATCAAGAGGCGGCAGCTGGATGTCGTGCGGAAAGGGGGAATAGGGCGTGATCGATCAAATCCTCACGAGCGGCAAAGACACAAGTACTGTTACAGAGCTTGGAGAATACTCGGAAGCCACGCGGTTGGTGCCTCAGGATGACGGCGGCGCTCGGGCGGGATTCGGACAAGGTACCGAGATCCGCGCCCCTGCCCGCGTTTCCACACTCCGTACACAAGTGACAAGCGTGAGATTCGCGAGGCGAGGCGCTTGGCGCCGCAAGATATCAACATGGCCGGCACCTTCGACTTTTCAGCGCAGCCCGCTGGATCCGAAACATTCATTTTCACTGCGAACGGTTCCAATGTCAAACCGCACCCCGATACCGACGAGCAGCTTCACATCTCCTCCTCGCTGTTACCTGTCTGTGATCGCTCCCTCGACCCCGCCCGCCGCGCCGCCGACGGCCTTTACTCCAGCGCACTCGCCTGCTACTTCGATTTACAGGCGCATCTATGTGCCCAGCAGACTGCGTCCACGACGGCGCGTGAGCATGGCCGGCGACGGCATCCCAGGGCCTGGGCGCTGGCTCAGGATGCCGGGATCGCAATCGCCGCGGCGGCGCCCGGGAAAGAGATGGACATGCTGTACTTCTTTCGACACATGAGCGACACCCTTGATCGAGGCTTGGTGACGTGCCAGCAGCGGGAAGAGCAGCGGAACAATCGCAGGACGTGGTGGCAGCGTCGAGCCAGAGATCCGACGGCCGTCCTGCTCGCTCTATGCGCCTGTGACGAGTTTGGCGACCTCCGACGCATAATGGTTGGGATAGCAGTGCTGCTGATGGCACTGCTTGCGATAGTCCCTCTGTGCATAGCAGTGAAGTCATCGTCATCATCCCATCCTGCTGCACTTATGCCCGTCTGTCAGCTACAGTGTCAACAGCCGAGCGATCTGGAGCTCAGCGAGCGCATCATCAACGTTCTGCCGCTTGCGCATGAATCGAGTTCTATGGTGCAAGTGTGGCAGGAGCATCTTCTTCGACGCTCTGCGCGAGCGTATGCGATCAGCCTTTGGAGGCAGGCTCATTGATGGACTTCACATGAGCTTGATGGACGTTGGTGATATTGGCATTGATCCATTAACACGATTTCGGATACTGCAGCCAAGGACACTCCACGCGGGCCACCGCACAGCCTGGACGAAGAGCTCCTTTATGTCCAAGTGAGCAACGACAACGTGCGCTCTTGGCGCAAGCTCGATACTTCGCCTCAGGTGGAAGAGCTTTGATGGGAACGAAGAGTCTGGACATATACCATGGTATAAGCTCGCGTGGTGCCTACACGCTACTGTGTGTGGTTCGTTGTCTCCAACAGCAATTCAATGGGTACAGGGCCTCCGGAGATCTGATCAGAGCATAGCAAGTAGCTGCAACGTGCAGCTTTCGTCTACAAACACATGGCCCCATCCCGTCCATCGCAAGCCTGCTTCTCCATAGGCTCGGGTCCAGTACGCTGTAAGTTGTCGCTCCAGTTGCCCTCACACTGCCCAGTACCTTGCTCAATCCTCGGGGGATTGAACGTCACAATGTCCTGCCTATTCACTATGTCAGCATGCATTACGCCTCCGTAAAGCCCTTCTGGAATCTGACCTCTCAACCTCTCGCCGTCCTCGTCCGTACAACTTCGCACAGCGCCGCACCAGCACCGTCCGGTCCGTCAGACGTCCTGCGCGGGCACGGAACCCAAACCGTCTCTGTTGTGCTGGTGTCGCTGCTCGTGCTTGCCGTAGTCTGGATGCGAGTATGGCTCTCTGGACTGCCACCGGTGCTGGAGCTACAAAGCCAGCGTACTGCAACAACTATGGCTATCGCCATAATGGCGACGAATGTCGCGCCAGCGACTGTTGGTGGTCTCATGTAAGTCGCGGCTTGCTCTGGGTGATGACTGCCTCTGCTCTCCCTGGTTTCTTGGCGCTTAGGTGTGTCCGCTTTAGCTGCTCGAGGAAGAGAAGCCCGACTGGCGGCCGTGTCGGTGCCTTTCTTTTTCCTTGGCGGCATGGATAATCCACGTTGACGAATATCAGTCTCAGGTATGATGGGGTGCGTGCTGATCGTTACTCTTGGGAGCTGGCGATGCTTGTATTGGTGTTTGCTCTCCTACGGACTGCGGGAGGAGACGTGAGACATGACGCGAAGCCGGCTTTGTGCAGCTCGCGTGCTTCATCTTCTGCTGACGCCTCGTCCATCACGCTTCTTTATTCCATCAAAAGCGCGAGTTATACTATCGAAACAGATAACGTCTCGGTCATAAAGTAGGCAGAGACATAGATCCTTTACCGCAGCGAATCCCGATCGCATCTCCTTGCTTGCAAAGTCATCGTTGTACACACAACAAGCGACGAAACAAGACATCAGAGACCAGGGCAAACGCCAGGCGGCCATCATATCCCGTCATCTCCAACCCAAGTCCGCAGACATCAATCACCACGGTCTGGCATTCTCTCACAATGGCCGACGACCAATCAAATGATGACCGCCATATCTACACCGGAGATGTTCTAGAAGCCAAGCTGAGACAGCGCCAGCGCGAGAAGGTCGATCGCATTAACCGAAGAATCCACAGAGAGCTCGCCGCCAGTACTCCACCCACATCACCCACCACTCCGGGAGGGCGAAGACCGAGTGATGCCGCTAGTACCCCACCGACATCACCCACCACTCCGGAAGGGCGAATACAGAGCGATGCCACCTGTACTTCATCGACATCACCCACCACTCTAGGAGGGCGAAGACAGAGTGATGCCACCAGTACTTCACAGACATCACTTACCACTCCAGAAGGGCGAGGACAGGGTGATAAGCTGTCGACACCTCCACGTAGTCCGCCTGGCGCATACCCAATTCGGACAGCGCCTGATGGGGATACGGCTTCTGATCAGCCGCTAGTACCGCCTGACCGACAGAAAGGCGCGCAAGAATGGCGTCGACTCGTACAAGAACGGCGCCAAGAACTGCGTCAAGCTGCACAAGAACAGTATGACCGACAAGACCGCACTTCTTCAGCGGGACAAGCGCGCCGGTCTGTCGACGATCCGAAAGGCCCACATCAGCTTCGGCGTGTGCAAAGGCGAGAGCTCGCCGGTGCCCTTCGAGCTCCCCGTCGCGACTGGATCAAGACCCTCCTCTTGTGGTATTGGTGTACGATGATGATCACTCGCTCGCTCGGCAGTTTCTACTCCTACCTACCAAAGTTCTCCACCACTGCCGACGTCAACCGCACTGGCAGTGATCCCACCGCCGTCAGCCTGCTCGCAGGCCTAGACCCTATGTGGAGCAAACTTGACAGTGCCAAATTTTCGCATTGTGCTATCTCATATCTCCAGTGCGAGCTTTACCCGGATCCATCGAAGCAGCCCTTCTACGGCACATACATGTGGCAGCATGAGATCGGCTGGTAAGTCTGAACGATGACGAATCTTTGGGGTCCGCACATCGTACTGACCATCTCGCCTAGGTGCACCTCTCCATCTAACTGCGCAGGCGACCCACGACCCTTTGCTAGCCAGCGCTTTAATACGACTGCAGTTGGAGATGCTCTCTGGTGGACTAGTGGCGTCTTTTGGAACATTAGCAGTGCTAGCCACAGCGTGGCCTCGCACATGAAGCGCTTCTATCGCACAATCGGCGCCTTCGACACTGCTATCGCTCGCGTCCTCGAGGGTACGGATGGTCTGTGGGATTCCTGGCTCGGCGACCTGGTGTTGGATTACGAAGATGACTTATGCTATGTGGATGCTGACTGTGAGGGCGAGAACGCATTGCGAGGCCTCGGCGCTGACCTCTGCTTCACAAAACGGTACCCAACCCAGCCTCCACCCACGACCAGCTCCGTATATCTCGGCGTCAAATGGCTTCTCACGTCTAACTACAGCCCCTTCACCTGGCTGCCGCTCAGCTTGTTGGTCCCGTCAAGAGACTCCATCAAAAGTGCGTTCCTACTACCAGGCCACATATGCATATCCCGCGCCCGTCAGCGACGCGTCCTGGCTGCCATCGCCGAAGATCTGGACGGCATGATAGAGTATTTAGCGGAAGATCTAGCTCGAGACTGCAGACGCCGATTAACAGGATTGCAAAAGGTTCTCCACCGCGAAGGCTTCTGGGACTACGACCCTGAACGACCGCATATCTGGGTTGGCGAGTACCTTTGGGACCTTCCACCGCCCGACATGAAGGTACAGGGGGCAAGGAGAAGAGATAGCCAGCGCTACCAGGGTGGGAGGCTCGAATGGGACGGCACAGTCCAGGGTTGGGTGGAAGGCTACCTCTCACACGCCTGTGAGTCGCTACAGCCCGAGGACCCATACTCCTACCGCTTGGAAGATGACAACTTCCAAGACGCTGGCATCGACACGCCGCTCGAGATTTTCATGCAATTTACCAGCGACCTTCGTTCTGCGGCTGGGCTGCTTAATGAATCTGCTCTGAGCACTCGCGGCGACTACACTTCAGATCGGTTTGCGATGTTCAAGCCGAAGAGGACGTTAGCGTGCACGGCACCACCTGTGGGCTTATTGCGGGAGGAGATTCGAGGGATTGGCTGGGTTGGGGAGGGCCCAGAGATGGCAGAGGTCAAGGCATTTGTCAGTAGCAGAGGGTAGCGCACTGATCTATTGCAGGTCGGGAGGGAGACATCGACGTCACTCGGTCGACGTCGTTTGAGAAGGGTGGGACGATCTGTATAGGAGCAGCAGCCATCGAAGGCATCAGGCGTTTATGTTTCGAGAAACCTCCGAAAAAACATAGATGTCGGTCACGGCATGTTGCGACTCAAGGGCGCTTGAGTGATGCGGTCAGTGTTTCTGGTAATCTTAGCATGGTTGAAATCAAGGTCCTTTTTCTCATCATCTCATTTATTAGTGCTGGTACCCTGTTGCTTACAAGCAGGTGCATCTCCTCTCAACCTCATCATACGTCAACGCCATTTACTAATCAGTACATCACGCGTTCCGGTCAGGAGAGCCAAAAAGCTGTCACCTGTATTGGATTGGTCGCCGAACGCAATACGTCACGAACAGCGATGTCGGTCTTTAATAACGGTCACCCGGTCATCTCCAGGCATTGCAGCCGTCTTGCCCAGTTGGGACTGTTCTGTCCGTGGAGCAGCAGCAGCAGACTGCACGAGGTGGTCCGCGGCCACAACAGAAACAGGAGAAGCTGGCGCAGTGAGGTAATGGGACTGATTATCTTTGGCGATGCTGCAGTCCCTTAGAAACCGCTCGTCCGGCACCAAGAGCTGCTACTGCGACAGGTGAAGCGACTGCGTCTGCTTCGGTGAGGCCCCGTTGATCGCAAGGCTGTTCCTAGGCCCTCGGACTCTCGCGTAGTTGATCATAGAAATTTCGAGCAACTTCCACCGCCTTCAGCTTCGCCGACAAAGCTGCTGAGCACTTCGTCACTGTCACTGTCACTGTCACTGTCATCTCTTCTTGAGGAAGACATGCTTCTTGACGACTGCAGCGATCAGACTTTGCCGCGGATTGATCCATCTGAGGAGACCACTTCTGAAGATACCGGCAGCCGGCTTGTGGGCGAGTGTCCACATCGTGGGTCTGGTGCGTTCCTAGCTGCGACATTCTTACGGTTGTGGTTGGCGATCACGACATAGATTACAGAGTTTCGACCAGACGAGCGATAGCTGAGCTGGGCAGAGGCAGGTTCGCAACCGGTAGGCAGATGCAGGAGTGTAAGTAACGAAAAGAGGCAGAGAGGCAAGCAGGCAAAAGAGACTGATCCAGGGGTCTATAATGTCTCCGCGTAATGGTTATGGACGTTTCAGGTCACTTCTCGAGCAGATCTTTACGTCAAGATAGGGCATTACTGGAGTTGGCAAAGAAAGGCATTGTCAAGCATAAGCATCACCAGCATGATTGTCAATGGCAAGTATTCCTATGTCGACCGTTATCGTTAAGCTGATTCCCATCAAGCATTCCCATCAAGCATTCCCGTCAAGCGTCTTCATCAAACAAATCCATCAAGCATTTCCATCAGGCATTTCCATCAAGCATTCTATCAGCCATGCTCGTGAAACATCTTCGCATGATACAATCATCCAGCTTTCTCGGCCAGCATCGTATCGAGCAAATCTTCGTCAGTCATCCTCATCAACAGTCTATGTCTCGCAAAGACCATCCAAAGCGACAGCCATCATGGCTCTCATTCCGTAAGTCCAGCATCAGCCCACGGACACTTATCCCAAAGGCTATGCAACCCACAAAAAAGGCACAAACATTCCTGAGAAGCATTGTGCACACAGTCGCAGATCAGGCAAGGATCTTGTGGTGAGTCCTCGGGCACAGCAAACGTCTCGACTTGGGAATGCTCCATGGAAGCGGGTGGCAGGTCCAGAAAATCGACCGACCTGGCTTCGGCGTGCTGAGTTGGAGTCGTCGCACCAGACGCCACAGAGTCCGCCGCAGAGAAGGATGCCGACGACTGGACCCTTGATGGCGTCGCAGCTGTCAGGTCGCTGTCCTTGGCCGGCGAGACATTGGCCCGGTCCTGAGTCTGGCGCCTGTCCTCAGCACTCGTCCCATCCACCTCTTCCAGAACCTGCTCCAGCACGGCTGCCTTCATGTCCAGATCCTTGTGTCTATGATACTCCTCCACAGCGTCTGGAAGGAAACGACCGACAACTTCGAGGAGCAGTTCGTTCAAACGATGACGACGGGTTCGGTAGGCCTTTGAGTAACCCGCAGACACAGTGGCGGCGGTCAGCTTGGTGATCTTGGCGGGCGCCCTCGCGGAGTAGAGGAATCGTGAAGGCATAGTTGTTGCTGGCCCGCTGCTGACGAACAAGATTCGTGTGAGCCGTGTGATGTGATCACTGGCTGAGGTGACCACGAGAGGTGCTGCTTTGGCCACATTCAAGCATGGAAGACGACCAGCACAAAGGTCCACAGTAATGCAATCCTGGTAGCCAGTCTATTGCGGCAGAGACCCTAGACACTGGCGCGAGCATGAGGGATGGCGCGAGCATGGCAACTGGCGTGAGTATTGACGCTCTCACGTATCAACAGAGGTTGGAAGAAAAGACAATCTGCATGCACGAAACCGCACTGCACACCGCACGTAGCATATCGCACACAGCATCACCATCCTGCCAGTCAGCCCACGCTGATACGATCAGGTTGTTGTCTCAGCGCGCGCGCTCTCTTATGCCGTTCCTCACTGCATGCAAACACCCAAACTGAAAGCTGTTCATAACCCACGATATCGAGACCCTCCTCGACAAGCAAGCAACCAGTCCACACGTAGGTTGGCGTGCGAGAGGGAGAGGGGGTCAATCAGTCGATAGCCGGGATCGCTTAATATACCACGCGACATGCGGTATGAGGGGCAGGCCTTCCGAGACAGGCAGCTCAGGATATGAGACATGTTCGCGACCGTCCACGCCAACTGGGCTACCCACTTGGCATTTCTGCCGCAACAGTTAGCGACAACGAGCGAGCATGAGCTATGGTGTGCTTGTGCATGTTTCGGGAGCAGAGTAGATGGTGATTCAGTCTCGCTGTCGTTGCCGGCAAATCCAGATCGGATAGAGTTGTTATGCGCTCATGTCGACATTGATTTGACCGCAACGCGCGCTCTCTTACATATGTATGTCGTCGCCAACTATACCCACCTTGACGATTGACATGCATGCAGACCGCTTCTTGCGCAAAGATTGCAGTCGGCATGTCGCCACCAGGACCGGAGACTCATCAGCAATCGAGCAGCATTGACTACTTCGGTATAACACCCTCTGGAGACTGATCTTGCGTTTTCTCTCCTACTTTACCAGACCGCAGCGATCCATCTCCTCGTTAAAGAAGTACGTTTCCAGCCCACGACCACTCGACAATCAAGGACATTACCGGCCAGCTTCGAGCAACTGTTTCACCGTTGCTGCAATGGCCACAGTCACTACGCCCACAATGACCACCAACAATGCCCTCGTAGTCCAGACGACGCCAGGCAAGGTACGTGCCCTTCTACCAACCTATACACAGCTTACATCCAGTCGCCGTCCCAAAGTCCGTGAGCCAGAGCATAACCGGTGTCTAGATGTTCGAAAACCTCACATCTACGACTGCGAAGACGGACAAGCGCATTACCTACAGCCTTGGTACCAAGACCAAGATCGTCCAGTTTTGTGCCGAACACGGCCTCAGCAAGCGCGCATTTGACGCCCACCTCGTCCACCAGCTCATGATCGAGCTCGACTGGTGCACTCACGATGCGGAAGTCTGTGCAGGCCTGGCAACCAGGTTGATCAGGTTCATCGAGGTAGGGAACTTGCGCATGCATCTCTTGTTCTTGGGTGAGCCTCTTGCTGACTGCCATAAATGGCGGTAGGCCAACGTCTGTGCCGAGAAGCTGCCGATGGCGATCAAGGCCGAGCCATTGAGCGCTGCGAGGAACTCTGTTCCATTCCGTGTGACATGGGCGGCGCACACGTTGAGCTGGAGCGAGCCGGGCTTCGAGTTCACTCACGCTTCTCACGTCCCGCAGCAGGGTAAGTCCGATTCTAAGACCATTCACCGAGCAAGACACGGACTGATAAGCAACAGGTCCTCCAGACTTCGAGCACGGCCGCGTCTATACCCGTGCATATGTCAGCACGACAGCCCTGAGCGAGGCGGTTGGTGAGATCCATGCCGGCTTTCGCACTCTCGTCCCAGCTCCAGCTACGACGTCGCAGGAAGCCGCCAACCCGCAGATCATCTTCAGGATGCCAGATCACATCGACGCCTTCCTGGGCGACATCAGCGCTTTCTGCAAGGACAAGAACGGCAGTCCGATGTGCAAGGATGGCTTCATCGCTACGCTGGAGCACTCGCGCGCCCGTGCGCAGATTGTTAATTATCTGCGTGCTGCCCTGAAGCCCACAGGCGCCTCTGACGCCAACGCTCGCTTCAAAGCCGACAACGAAAAGCTTCGCCTCCAGGTTGAGGAGCTCACCGAGGCTTTGGACGAGTGCATCCAGGCAGCTGAGCGCGCAACGGCCGAGGCAAATGGCAGAAGCGAGATGCTGATGAGGAGCGCGTCGATCGCGGAGAGCAAGGCGCAGCTGGCGGAGGGCAAGGCGAAGCAGGCGGAGAGCGAGATGCAGAAGATGCAGAAGATGCAGGGCAATTTCCAGCAATTGCAGGGCGAGATGCAGAAGGTGCAGAAGCAGAAGGAGGAGGCTGAGGCGCGCGCGAACATCCTGGCCAACAGTTTGAAGGCACTCCAGGCCCAGACGGCGCAGGAGGGGATTGGACGCAAGGAAGTTGGTACCGGAGATGGCGGTGATTTCTTCTCGTTCGCCCACGGGCGCGCTGACTCGGCTTATGGCGGCAATGGGAATGAAGGTCGGGAGAGGGTGGAGGACGGAGACGAGTCATCCATCGGCGAGGGCGGTATGAGCAAGCTGCAGGCTATCAAGGAGAAGCTGAAGAACATGAAGGCGGCCAAGGCCTGAGGGATGTCAGCATGGTTGATGCGGAGGCGCGACGGGATTCTATTACGACACGCGCAATTGACGGCCGAGTGATGAAGCAAATGTACTTTTTAGCAGCCGACTCATGATCGCGCGTGGCGTTGCTTGTCGCGTGCAGCATTGTCCAACATCCCAACTGTTTCTTGCCAGACTGCGCGTTGTGGGTGTGATATCCTTGATTAATGAGGCTAGCGCCTGCCAAGCCACACACGGTCAAAATCGTTTGGTGTACATAGTCCTGTAATTGACACGTTCCATGACCTTGGTATTCACTATTCACAGGGTGTGCGTTGTGAGTCCGCCTGCACACCTACCTACCCTTTACCACGAAGGACCCAGCGAATCCGAAGCTTGCTATCGCTGCGCAATCCAGTGGTCGTCGCCATGTCCGAGTCGCCCAGTGAGAGGCGAATGGTGACAATTGTAGTCGCAGGTGTATATTGAGGACTGCATGTGCCTTCATCATCATCACGGCCGTGGAGTTCCTCCGCAGTTCCGCGTGACTCAATGCATGAGTACGACTGAGAGATTCTCCGCGATCTGCATGACTCGATGATCACGTGGAGAATCCCCCCAGCGGCCGTCGCAGCGCGTCTGCACGCGTACGCCTCGAAGCGTTACGCGTGGGTATCATTCAAAATTCCACATGCATTTGTGAAGAAGATCATGACTCTCGCTGATACATGTACCGGCACCATCGGCACCATCGGCACCATATTCCGACGACTCGACCTTTTATCTGGAGGCCCTGCCATTGTGCGCTGCCGATCTTGTAGCAAGAACTTGCCCTTGCATGGCGGTGACGGCAAGCACAACAAGGCTCTCCTACGCCGCCAGCCCTCCTGCGTGCAACACCAGCTCCTGCGACACCAGCTATTACTGTGCCAGTCCGGCTCGATCAAATCCAGCGCCTGTGAGTCCAAGTCCAGCTCCTGCGAAGAAGCGGCCGAGTACGAAGGCGGCTAATAGGCAGATACGGACAGATCACTGCCAATCCGCTGGACTGATGGAATGGAAGACGCCTCGATTGAAGCTGGCGAGCGTCACGGCACCGAAACGTGAAAGAGCTGGTCACTGACGGCTGGGTTCTTCCTCGCCCGTACACTGTAGCCTTCAGCAAGCACCGCCTGACGACCGCTGACTTCACCGCCGCCCTTATGCAACTAAAGAGCAAGGAGGAGTGGGGTGGGGCATGCAACTAGCTTCGTGCAGCATAAGACGAACGTAAGTGGGCAACGAAGAAGTACATGTGGACCATAACGGACGTGCTGCTTCCGCTTCGATACCGCATGGGCGGAGATTCAGAGAATGCAGATGGTGAAGACAAGAGACGGCGCAACAGCGGGATCTGCAACATCGACGAGCTGACCGACTCGCAGCGACAGCGCATTCTAGTTGTGAAGAACTCGCATTGTCAACGACCTCTAGCAAGCCAAGCCCATCAGCAGCAGTCGTCTCAGCCATTAACCCCGGTGGAAGTCCAGGCAGAGCACAATACGGACATTGACTTATACCGCGGCGGCGCCGGTGACAACCATTTCGGCCTCGACGGCTGTGCCGGAAACGAGGTTAGCGACGAGCACCACTCTCCTGCACTTGTGCGATTCCCTCCTGCGGGAGGAGAGTCGAGACTTCCCGAGGACAACCTAATTCAGGTGAGCATCGACAAAGCCCGCCAGTTACCAACCTCACTGCCTGACAGCTCGACATAACTATACCACTCCTATCGAAATCGCCACCTCAGCGTCGTACTTGCATGTTCTATTTAAGGCGACCTCTGTCATCGGTAACCCAGCCCTCCGTTTCGCGTTAAGTGCTCTATGATAAAGCTGAATTCCGCTGTAAGTGAGCTGCTCAGCCCAGCTGACCGGGCCAGAAAGGGCCGCAGGCTGCTGTCTGGTAATACCGCCTGGCGTGCCGAGTAGCAACAGCGCACCTGAGTGAACAGGAGCTCTTACGGCAACGCGTCGGCATTGCTTGACCTGCCTGCGCAGAGCAGTGTCGATGTTGAGCCGAGCGGCATGCTGGAGGTGAAGAGGTAGGCGAAAGCCTGGGAATGTGCTACATTTCATTCATGTGTTCGTGATTGCGCGTGTTAAACGCAAGGCTTCGAGCGCTGGTAAAGTCGCCGTGACTTCAAGAGCTTTGCTTTGCTGAGGCTTTCGCACCTTGAAGCGTCCGATGGAAGGTGTGGAGGTCATGGTCCCGAGAGCTCGTGCATAGATACCTACATGTGAGATATAAACCCCGAGAAGACATATGATTGTATCAACCCAAATTCCCCGCTGCAGCCTAGTTGGCACTGGAGCAACACTTGATCATTATCTCGGACGTCTTGCGGAGACAGGGACCTAGAGACGCCGTAGCGAGCTTGCTGCTGTTACTGCGAACGCACATTTCCTTTCATTTGCTGATCCTACAGTAGGCAACCATACAAGCAGGCCAATAAACCTAGGCCACCTTGAAAGAGGCATGCGAGGGATCAACTTCTTAATGACGAGGGACGGATTGTACTCCAGGGAGGAAGTGTTCGGACTTTGATGTCGAGCGGCAACGCCTCACGCAACATCGACCACGAGCACAAGCCAAGTTCACCCTCTCGAGGTTTTGTGCAGAGATCAGCATGGAAGGTCACTAAGAACAACGGAAACAACATCACGCAAGTAGGACACAGCTACAGTCTTCTGGTCTTTTTCCAAGCATATTCCGAGCAAGAAACGGAGAGGAGTCTATCGCAGTCTACTGTACAGATGTTTGAGCCCACTGTAGCTACAACGCGACCAAGTCCAACGTGCTGACAACATCTACACGCAATTTCAGGACCGAACACGTCCACAATCTGGACCGAGCACAGACAGCTCAATTCTTGAAGAAGTCCCGCCCGCTCAACGTCCGCACATACGTGAATCGCTTGTAGTGAGCGGTGATATGATGGCCCATGCATTATCGTAGATGAGCCTGTGCGGTATCATTGGAACCCGGCAGTCCATGTCGCTGAGCACACTCGCGGGCCGGAATATTTTATCACGAAAAGGTTACCTCTACAGATCCGATGCTCGCAAGCCGGGCGCTGCACGGAATGAAAGAGGGTTGCCGGCGCATCGCAGTTGCAATCCGAAAGGCGCTACGCCGACTGTTGCTGCCGTGCAGTCCCGAAAAGACAGAGAGCATCTTGCCAAATCGCCCACCAACGACTTGGCTGAGTGGACTTTTCCCTCGCCCGTCCACTCGTCGTCGAGAGATGCAGGGCGAATCTTGCTGTAGTTGACGGCTCATGCAGGATTCTCATAGAGCAAATTGAGCTGGAATCATACGAGGCAGATGTCATCCTACTAGACAATGTCCTTCGGCTAATCTTCAGCTGATGACTCGGTTTCACCGGATTCCAGAGGACACCAAACAGGAGCGTCTTGTTTCTTGGAGCCCAGGTTTTGCACACGAAGAGCTCCTACATAAACAGGCCAGTAGTCTGGAGACAACGTTGCGGCGACGCAGGATCCCGGACAGATTGTTAGGACTGCTTTCGCGCCGATGCGACTCAAGCGCATTGCCTCTATAGGTATTTGATCACAGTAGACCATAATTGAGTACGTATAGAATGTACTCATGTACACAAAAGTTCGCACACCTAGCAACTTTAGCTGCCTGTAGCGCAGCCGGTGTCACTAGCAAGTGTGCCTCAGCCTATACAAGAGCGTTGAGACGCCGCGCGAGAGGTAAAGAACATGAGAACAGTGATTGGCGGCGGCGAGGCGGTCAAGCTTGTGTTTGAGACGAGGAGCGAAGTTGCCAGGAGACGGTATATTATTGAGGAATGTGAAGGCGGAGGAATGATCCACGGAGGGACTGGTGTGTTAACGTGAAACGATGGAGTTTTGCGACACCCACATCAATCAGGACAAGGCAGTGCACTTTCACGTCTATGTCGACTACGACGGAGCCTGTGAAGCAGAAGAACGACGGGGAGGCGGAGACGAAGCGAAAGGCTGAGGGCGACGCGCCGCTGCAGAAGGACGATGGTTCAGAGCTGCAGTTGCCTAGCTGGATACAAACGCTTTTCTGGATCTATCCTACCACTGGCATTAATGACGAAATGTCTTGCGTAAACAAGCCTTATACAGATCCTTACGAAGGCCCAGTGTGGACCGCGACACCGCTTGCTCTGCTCTACACGCCATCATCAAGCAGCTATGGGAACCCGCCATCTGGGCGCGCTCAGAATTATCATCTACGAAGCCCCGACAATGCTCTTGACCCTACACAGCTCTCCGCCAAACCGGACGCATCTTCCTATTTGCCATATCGGTCGGGTGGTCATACTGCGTCACCCACTCGAGACACCAACTCCTCACAGCCCGCTGCGACTGTGCAATACGCCGAGACGTCCTCTAAGCCAATAGCTTGACATGACGCCCGGCTGCTTTTGTCTCACAGCGCCCACATGATATGTATCGAGGCGAGAAACCGAGGCAGGTCGTCAAGGGCGCGAATACTAAGTCTGATGGATGCGACATAGTTATGGACAAAAGCGAGCCATGGCATGCGATAGCCACGCCTGACCATAGTGCCAAGTATGAAATACAGCACCTAGAACCATGTTCCACCCCCTCTTCATCCTTCTTTAGCTGCACCGTGACTGTCGATTATCACCGAGTGTATGTGGACAATCGGGTCAAGGCAACGTCGCTGCACACACCGACAGCCACGGTCGAACTCGTCGCCTCCTTTCACTCCTCTAGCGTAAGTAGGAAGGCATCACACATCGTCCAATCCTGAAGCATATCAACATCTTTCTTTGACAGCTCAAATCGCCAATATGACCACCGTCTCGTGGCATCATTGTGCCGGCTCTGCAAAGCTGTAGGTGCGTATCGCCACCGCCTGTGCATGGACCCGATCAAGGAAGACTGTCTGCCAAGCAAAACCAGCAAAGACAATTACTATCACGGCTCGCTTGCAAACAACATGTGGGCAAGTGGGGAGTCGCGCCCATATCGCCACGCACAATTATCATCACGCACAATTATCATCACGCACAAATATCATCACGCACAAATATCATCACGCATCATCACCCACAAACCTCCAGTATCACCCATCTCCTGCACACCTACGTAAGACGATCTAGCATTTCCTGCACTGCTCTTGAGTCTTACCCGACCACGCGACACGCTATGATTATTGACTTGCGCATCGAACGTGTTTGATTTTCACAGACTGACCCAAAGTGAGACCGACGGCGTCACAACGACGTCGAAGCTGGACGGATACGAGTACCAGCAGGACTTGATAGCTCTTGAAGCATTTGAGATATTCTGATGCATCGGGCATACACCAGCCGAACGATACCATGAGTAAGGCCACAGACGAGGTCTTATTGGAGGCACCGATCCTCAAGTTACCGCTCGTCACAGCGCCATCAGATACCTGAGCCTTCGGCGACTGAGGCACGTCTATTGGTTTCAAGCCGTCAGCAGTCGCGGTCCGCCGTCATCAGGCAAGGACAACAGGACTGTATCACCACAGACACGTCATACCAGTAAGAGGACCACACCAGCTGCAGTAAGCTTGGCCAGCAGCATGACCAACGAGAAGACGATCTCTTCATTAAGCACGTCAACCAGAATGCTTCCGACATAGGTACCTTATGGTCGGACGGGAGATTGGAAGCTGGGAGGCTGGAGAATTGGAAGTCAGAAGGACCTTGCGGCCGCAGTAGCAAGCACGAAGGAGCCACGCATTTCGCGAACCCTCTTCCAGCCGACAAGCAAGACATGTTCGATCGTCTAGGCCTTCCAGGTGGGTGCACATAGGCAAGCACCCGCCTCCTGTCAGCACCGAAATCTATGATGACAGGGTCACCCAGAGCGAGAAGCGCAGTCGTTTGTATTGATACCAGGACAGTCGAACTGACGAGTGTGTCGCATTCGAGTGGTCGGCCAGTACATGCTTGAATTCGCCGACTTCGTCTCCGCGGACCACAAAGGTGTTGGCGTTGCCGTTAGCATCCCGACCAAGATCTCTCTCAAACTCGGCTCGCTAGCAGTCCAAGGAAGCGACCTTTGCCCTGTTCCTCCTCTGCGCTTCTGTGTTTGCCGTCTACCGGGCAAACCTTTGCGCTTGCTTCGCGGCATAAAGACAGAGCTCAAGCATCTCACCCCTCTTGTTAGGCAACAACAGAAGCAACACATTCCTGCAGAGGCCTGGTTCTCTGGCCGTGAGCATATGATCACCTGGGTTGAGATTCTTGGCCTGATCTGCGCGAATTTCCACGATCCATGGAGCAGAACAGCCCTGTGAAGCGAGACGTCCTGCTGATCAAGGTTGGCCATATGAGCTTCTTATTGATTCTTTCACACCTGCACTCTATGTATCGACTCTCCCACAGGAGCGTTCAAAGGTGTGATCCTCCACAGGTATATTCGATGAATTCATGTATCAAAAGGCGATGTTAACAGTCACAGCTTACTGCGGGCGTGAATTTCCGGGAAGGACACTGTTTTCTCAAATCATTCCTAGGAGTACCTTACTGTGTGCCACCGCTCGGCCGTAGTGACGACTTAGCTATCCATCAATCTGGGCTACATTTGGCTTACTGCATGTGTGGTGTTTCTTGCTACTTTGATACATCGCCTTGTACGCTCATCGCCAACTGCACCTTGCAACACCTCAGACACCTCCGCAGCACCTGTGTATCGTTCGGCAGAAGCTCAGCAAAGGTTGAGCACTGATGAACAATTTGTGGACCGAATCCGCTTCTACCTATGACAGTGCTTAAAACATGCAAGCACGGGACTTGGTCCAGAAGACCCTTCGACCTAATGAGCGACGAGGTTGTAAAGTGCAGGTAGCATGAATACAGGGCCGCGACATCCTATAGGAGAGATCCAGGCCTTCAACTATCTTCTTAGTACTCCTACTAGCGGGCACACGTCTCACAGCAGTCAACACCTTCCTCTCTGCGAATCTCTTCCCCAGCTCCGATCCCCGCGTGCCTTGGCGCACCTCTCGACTGCTCTTTCTTACCAGGGTCGAACTGCTTCTGCCTGGCTGTATGATTGCTCGCAGGTCTCTCTTTGAATCTGGAGTGGCTGTCAAAGGGCTTCTTCTTGTTGCGTCAACCTCACAAGCCGACACGACTATCCTTGTCTGCTTCATCTTTGTCTCCTAGGTTCGGACCTGCAATACATCGCGAGTCGCCTGAGCCGCCATCCGCTCTCCACGCATATAACCAACAGATCTAGACAAGTCCTCGACATGAAGCCAAGTTTGCGCTCCCTTGTTTTCCGCGGCACGTAGAGAGGCATGAGCCCCATGCTCATGTCTGTTCTTTCGCGTTGGCATCTCCCATCTTCCAAGACCTCACTCTCCCGCTTGACTCTGGCGAGGCTGGTTGAGCCGTCGCAGGGGCTGACGTTGACCCAGAGAGATGGGGTCCCGGGCATGACAGCCCAGACCTGGAGTTGAGCGGCGTTCGACCAGCTGGATTCCCTGAACTTCTCGAACTGTTACGCCCAACCTTGCTGTTTGTGTGACATGTTCCCGAAGCGATACGTCCCATGCCGTTTCCCAAGCCTCCGGAGCCCCGCCAGTTCACCGTACTGCACCGTGCGCACCTATGTGGGGACATGGAAATCGAACACTGCTGAAATTGCAAGGCAAAGGACGCAAAGTATACCCATAGCATCCACTCTGACAGAGCCGCAGAGTCAAGCTGGGTATTCATATTCCCCTCCCCTCCCATCCGCCCCCCTGCCTCGTTGTCTTGACCACTCCGCCGTCTCGGTACCTACTCACGTGTGTATTCATCCCCAGCTCCCAGATCCCCTCAGAACTCCCGATACACGCCATCCCGACTGGACCTCATGGCATCCCGTCAATCACCCGCAACCGAAATCGCCTGGCACTTTTCTTCTTCGCATTGATCGTCAAGGTTGATTCCAGGAACTCTTTCCTCTCTGACAAGGCTGGTTGCGCCTCCCTCCTTGGCTTCGACACTCGGCCTTGCGCAAACGAATGGATGTCGTTGGGGTGGATTGCTCTATGGATTTCTTGATCAATTACCTCACAGCATGCTCTGCACAATCGACGAGCCGTAGAGCTCTCGTCATCGTGGGACAAACGCAAAACAGGGGAATGTAAGAGGGATGGGGAGTCTGCATTGACTTGCTATCGAATGCTCAACGGCTTCCTACATAAGCTGGGATGCGGGAGAGAAGAGCCCGCGAGAAGGTATGTCTGGCAAGAGGCTCTTCAGGTCATCACATCGCTGCTCCAACCATAGAGATGACGAGCAGGAATACACCCATAGCCTTTCCACGGACACTCCAACTGCCTGTCCTACCCAACCCACTTCTCCGCCACCAACTTCCCCAAGACCTGCTCTGCCCCTGGAACCATCTTGACGACCAACTCCCTCACCCTCCTCTCCTCATCCTTGTCCCCCATCACAACCTCTACAACCCCCCTCCAGCGCCTCACGACTGCCTCTGCATCATCCTCCTCCACGGCGGCGACCAAACCCGCGAGTTCCGGGCGGAGCCGCGTGAGCGCGTACGAGTGGTCCTGGGCGGTCAGACGAGCGAGGTATGCGGAGACGGTCGGGGACGGGGGCTCGAGGCGCGCGGCGAGACTACTGATCTTGGCGGCGAAGGCGCGGGCGTGGGCGAGTTCGCGATTGGCGGCCTCGAGGTGGGAGAGGGCAGAGGCCGTGTGGTCGATGAGTTGACGGCGGGAGAGGGCGGAGTAGTTCAAGTAGTCGTCGTCTTCGATGTCGTGAGAATCGGCGTCGATATGCTGAAAGGTGGGATCGATAGGAGGAGTGCAGCCTCTGCTCGGAGCTTGGAGCAGGGCGCTAGCGAGGTCGGCGAGCGCGGAGGTGATGCCACCCATGTCGCGTTTGTCGAAGGCGGTCTCGAGGGCCGTGGCGTGCTTTTGGACGTGACGAGCTCTGGTGCGAGCAGCGTCGTGTGCTCGCTTGCCGTGCGCGCTGGGCTGCGTCTTCCGCTCTCTCTCCTGCCTCGACGGGTCCTGCGGCGGATTCTTCGGCGGAGTCTTCGGCTTCGGGCGTGTCACAACCACCACATGCTCTTGCGCGTGCCACTGGGCCAAGACATCCGGCACCGACCATTTCACCGCGGACGCCGTTGCCTCCAGCTGCACGACGGCGACGTCCAGCATCATCCGCAGCAACGCGGTATCCGCCTTCGTCTCACCCGTCAAGCCCAAGTCGATGGCGCGAGCGACGTCTCGCAGAAGGAACGGCGTCGGGGCGGTGGCGGCGGTGAGGCGGAGCGTAGGGTGGGCGGCGCTCATGGTGAAGGCCGTGAGTTTTTGGATTTGGGCGTCGCTGAGCGCCATGGTGGGTTCGAACGGGGAGGCAGTGGCATGATCATGACGGAGGAGAAGACGACCAAGACGAAGAAGAAACGAGGCGTTTGTTGTATACTGTGCGTGGTTCACTGTCTCACTCGCTGTCTGTCTACACGTCCATGTTTGCGCTGATGAGCGGCGGCTGTCGCGTACCGGAGATAAGAAAGGTACGTCGGACTTTGCACATGGATTGACGCGCGAATGCGACACAAAGACGCGTGCAGCCCGGCTTGCCTTTGTCTGCCGTCTAGCAATCTTCCACCACGACTGACTGTCACCACCACCATCATCACCACCACCGGCATGGAGCATTTCCCGCCTCCACCACCGCCCACCGTCCCCGGTGACCCTGCTCCACCGCCCAATCTCGATTCGATTGACCCCTTCGCTATCTCCGAAGATGACGACCCCGCTACCGTAGAGCGGAAGCTTCGCCATGTCTGGTCCGTCAAGTGCAGAAGAGAAGGCAAGACGCTGAGGCAACTATGGGAGGAGAGACGAGCACTCGCGGAGGACAACGAAGGCGACAACAAGGACGACAGCAGCAACGGCGATGACGAGCTGCTCGCCGTCCTGACACGTATGGTGGAAGAACAGCAGAGATCCTACTCTCGACGTCGCACCCTCATCGTGATTGTAACAGCCGCCTGCACCGCCTTCCTCCCCCTGCTCATCCTCCTCCCGTTCTCAGCCAACAACGCTCTCGGCCTCTGCTACTCCCCCAGCCAGCTCGAATCACCCGCCTCCCACCTCTGGCACCACTTCGCACCACCATCCAGCTCGCTCCGCGAACCTGCCCTCGCCCCGTCCACGCCCGCTCTCACCCAATGGAGCGCTCTTGCCTCCTTCGTGCGCCGCCATCCGCCATGGGAAGACGAGGCGTTGCAGGCGAGGTTGCCGGAGCGGTACATGCTCTTGCAACAGGCCATCGGACACGCCGGCCAAGTGACGATGCAGGGCCGTCGCCATGAGCAGCAGCATCAGCCCGGGCACGAGTGGAGTCTGTCGGGCCATCTTGACCGGCATGCAGCCAGGCTGTCAGGGATGGTGTTGGAAAGGGCACGGGTGAGACTGTATCTAGGGCCGACGCCGCTGCGGCCGAGGGGAAATGGGACCGAGGTAGTTTATGGCGGGAGGGTGATGGCGGACTTTGAGGATGTGGTGGAGGAGCTGGATTCATTGCTCGATATTGCTGGGGAAGAGCTGAGAGCTATGGTGTCGCTGGCTGACGAGTGGACGTGAATAGCAACAAGCTTCGGCGACATGCTCGACTCTTTCTTCTTCTCTTCTTTGGTATTCGACCAGCCGTGACGTTACCTGTTCTGTCAGCCCCGTCCCGATGCAACTGACCAACTTCAACGTGACGGAAGCCTGAACGCATCGAGAACAGAAAGCATGCGGAGGGACGGCTCACAGACGACTACGTAGTAGCCTCAACGTATCATGCATGGTTGTGGGAAGGCAGCAATCGATGCACAGGCAGGCTCGTCAGTCCAGAGACACCTGCGACCGAGCAAGACATCATACCTCTATTGACATGTAGCCAGCCTGCAGTTTTCTCACCCATACCTTCACATGCGCGCTTGCCTCCGAATCTTCCACCCGCCGAGAGCCCAAAAACACCCACGAAACACAACAATAGTACAGCGGCGTCCATCATTCTCGCCAGCCACTCACCCATGGGCTGTCCATCCATCCGCGCACGACAGCAGGGAAGAAGGGAGGAGGGAGGGTTTGCTCCATCCGATATGCGATCGGATGCGATGTCATGCAAGGCGATGCAATGCGTTGTGATGATCGAAGACCCTTCTCGAGAACAGCCAGCCAGGGCAGAGACCACGAGGAGGTCGCTGATTGGGTCTCGATGGCGGACGGATCTTCGTCGATGTTGGGGTTGGTGGTGGAGGTGGTAGTGACGGTGGTGGTGATGGTATACTGGTGATGGTGGTGATGGTGGTGATGGTATAATGGTGATGGTGGTGATGGCGCGATAGTGGTGGTGCTCGCCCTCGCCTCAACCGAGACGGGAAACATGTGCAAGGGATTTCTCGAGAGCTTTTCCCGGATTGCTTGCTGATTTCACCAGGTTCGAGGGTGCCTGACCTGGCTTGATCTGACCTGACCTGGCCTCGCCTGACCTGGCCAGACCTAATCAATGTTCCTTCCGGCTATGGACGTACGAGTCACAGATGGAAAGGACAGGAAGAGACTGCCTCCATTTCGCATACATGCGCCTACAGTGGGAACACCAAGCCACTACTACCACATCCAGACAAGACGCCATATCCAGGCCACATTCAACCTGCTCCATCAGCGAGAAGAGCCCGACAAACTTTCGTCTCTGTGACGCTAGTGCCGCCCAGATCAAACGTAAACCCCATCGCCACGTCTAGATACGACCGCGTAGTCTCCGTGGTCCTCCACCGGACATCCACACCCTCCTGCCAGTAACTCCATACCGCCTGCGCAGCCTCATCAATGTCCCCTCCGTCATTATTATAAGTCCCGCCTTCCACAAACACCCGTTGGCTTGCCTTGCCCTTCACAAAGAGACACCCGCTATCCCTCAACACTCGCGCCCAGAACGCTAGCTGTGGCGATATTTTACCCTTCCGATTACTAGGAGGTTTGCCTAGCGTCCCGAGAAGATAGTCGAGAGTCGCACGTGTTCCCTCGGCGGCGTCTTTCTCATCCTTCAGCTTGTCGTCCTCCTTTAGCGCAGTAAAAGGTCGGGGCATCTGCGCTAGGTGTTGCAGCACGCGCGACTGGAGCCGCGGCAAGGAAAAGTCGTCTAATTCGGGATCGGGGCGGGTAGTAAAGACAGTGTAATAGCCGCGGTCGCGTTCTTGCTCGCAGACGGTATCGTAGGTTTCGATCAGTGCAATAATGGCATCAGCTATAAGCTCGATTACTAAGGCGTCGACAAAGTCGTGCATAAGGATGTCGAGCGCCTGTTTGTTCGCGTCGCTAGGAATCTGGCGACCCATCACTATGCGTGGAGAGTGGAGGTAGAAGACTTCGCCGCGACCGCGTCCAGTATCGTCGTTACGCGTAGGGTCGGACCAGGAGCGGCGTCGTATCGTGCTAGGGGCGTTTAGCTGGCGGAGAGTGTTAAGAGTGTGGTTGTGCCGTCTGGCGTGACTGCAGAGGAAAGAAGAAGGCTGGGAGACTCGATCAGCGACTGCTCCGGGATGTTGGCGTGAGGTGGACCTACCCAGGTCGTCGCATTCTTCAACGCCGGCTGTATCAGCTCTCGCGTCAACGCCGAAGACTCTATAGCCGCAAGCTCCGAGACGGATGCCAGCAGCGACTCCTGTTGACCGACGGCAGCATCCTTAATCTGCTTGCTCTTCTCTAGTAGCTCCGGGTTCCGCGACTGGTTTCCCGCAGCAGCACAGATGTCCCAGAGCGGAGACTGGGTGGGGTTTCTGGGCTGTCGTCTTCGTCGCATCACCGCCCGCCACGGCGCGGCCCACGACCAGGTACGCGCGCGCGCGCCCGCAGCTGTCGCTTCCTCGATCGTGCGCCACTCTGCTCTTGCCAGCCGATCCACCTCACCCGTGTGTAGAACCCATTGGGTAATCCACGTCCCGAGCGGACTATAGCGTGTAATGCTATCCTTACCAGCCCAGGCGTCACGCGCCATCGCGCTCAAGCGCGCGGCTGCGGGTCGCGCGTCCTTCGCATTGTCCCCGGATTCCCACTCGGCGGCGGGCGGCTTTCGGCGGCGTGCAGGGTGGACAGGACGGGCTCCAGTCCAGGACAAGAGGCGCTCGGGAAGTTGGTAGGCGATGCGGTCGATGAACGGAAGGACGGAGGGAGGGAGATGCGCTACAGGTGGTGGTGGTGGTGATGGTGGTGGAGCGTGGGTCGGTATGGGGGACGACGCGGTATCCGGAATCGTGCAGTAGCAGTCTGGGTAGCGCATGCCGACGAGCAACAACGCTCCGAGGATGCATATCGCCAAGATGCCTGGCAGGTGTCGTGTCAGAGGCATTGAAAGGTAACATGCGCAGGGCGTCTGAAATTACATACATGTATTCCGGAGTGGTGATGGCGGGCATGCGCGCGTCCTTGTTTGCCCTGCCTTGCCTGCCCGCCTGCCTGGCTTTGTTTATGCCCGCGTCCGCATTCCGCATTCCCACCCTTGGATTGTCTGTGGGCGCATTCGGCACCGCTATGGTGATTGACGACGGCATCGAGGCGACATGATTGTGCTCGACACGGTCTGCGCATTTATCAACAAAGGGCACTCGCAGACATGAACAATGCCTCTTCTGTATAATGCATGTAGAGGATGCACGGAACGCTGAGTGCACAAACAGGGTGAAGTCCTCGACAACTCGAAGCCACTTCTTACATGGTATAGATGGATGCGATCCAATGCTTTCAAGGTTGGTTGAAATGAGGAGATGACGCAAAATATCCATTCTGCCACGTGACCCTCACCGGGGACAAGTCCAAACCTACCTTACACGTCCCTCCCCGCACTAGACATCACACTTCCTCTTCGCAGACGCACCACAAGTTCCTCATTCGAGCCGTCGCTAGTGATCTGTGTGCACATTGGCAGAGTCGCGAAAAGGCAGGTTCGCCGTCTTCATGTACGGCGTTGCCAATTCTACCCATCACCCCCACACAAACAGGATACATCGCCACCCAATCTGCAACAGCAGCGTCGCCGACAACCCTACAAAGTGGACGCAGTGGTAGACTCCCACACACAGACTGCTCAGAGCTTCGAAGGCGTGGTACATAGCGCTCGCAGTCCATGTCGGCGTCAACCCGGCGATTCGAGAGATGTCAGACCATGCTCTGACCGGGCGTCGAAAGTTAGGGACTGATTCGCGGCATTAGCGAGTGCGGTGTTGTGGTGGAAACAAAGTGCTAATACACGCATCTCATCAGTCCGTCTCTATTTCGCGAGACATCCCAAGGAGAAAGACTACTGACCTTGTCGTGCTGCGAGGTCTCGAACTCGATCCTGGATCTGCTCGATCCATGTCCGAGACCCGAAGAGAGAGAGGTAGACGGCTTCGCCAGGGGTCAACAACGGGAGCATGGTAGTCGTGGAGTTGAGCTCGAAGAAAGCATCCATTTCTGGCCCAGGCGTGGCTGGGATGATAGCTCGGGCGTAGGCAGAGTGCAGAAGCTCGGCAGCTTCGTGCAGGGTCTTGTTAGCGGCTATGCGGTCTGGCTCGGAGAGTTGGGTCTCGTTGATTCCATGACGGAGTTCCACGAGCAGGACCAGGCGGTCGAGATAGTAGGCGGCGGCGTCCAGGATGTCGAGGCGCTGAACAGTAAGCTTGTACGTAGTGGTACGGAACGTCGTGTCTGCTACTTGTGTCAGGAAAACGAGCCCGCGCAGGGGGCTTGGTAGGGTGCGGAGACGATGCTTACCGAGTTCTGCCAGAGTAGTGTAGACGTCTGCGAGGACAGGGTTCTCGCCACCGGAGAAGACCGCTTGGAACCGCAGTATGGCCGGGTAGCCGTCGTCGATTGTCGCTACTATCGTAGCCAAAGCAGTGTCGGTACGACGAAAGACTGCTACTAGGCGAGAAGTGGTATTAGTCCCGTAACAAAGTAGCTTAGCGCACTTGGACACTTCAGCAATCTCTCGATGCTCGGTGGCCGTCTCGGCATATGGCCTCGCCTTTTCCAAGGCGGCCGTGATCTCGTCGCAGCCGAACTCGAGACTAGGGCTCTGCGGCATAGCCAAGCTGGTTGGTATAGTTGGTGTGACGGGCCAGGTGAACGCTCGACCAAGCATTATAATGGTTGTCGTCAGGAGGATCGCCAGAATCAGGTAGAGCAGCTTCTTGTTCGCCCAGTCCGACCGGTCGGGAGGATTGAGACCCCTTTGCACCAATTCGTCGATAATGCGCGTAGTCAGCTCGACCAGCGCACCGAGGAGATCCATTTGCTGTGGCGGAAGCTCATCTTGGTCTTGTAGGTGGCCCAACGCATCTCGCAAGGTTTTGAGGGCATCAACAAGTTGATCCGTTGGGAGGGTCTCAAGGTGGGTTGGATTGGCTTCCGAGGACAAGAGTACCTGCCGAGCCTGGTGCAGGATAAGCTCTCCGTCTGCTATCGTGTCTATCGGTGCAGTCGCCATCCTGTCGTTGCTGGAATATCGATTGCGCTCGTTTGCTAGGCGTTGGTTCTGTCCAGAGCAAGAGGACACAGTCAAGGCATACCCCGCTTGCTCGCTGGACTGACTACGAGATCAGTGGTCAACTCCTCGCAAGGACCTACCGATTATGTACCGTCGCGAATGAACCCAATTGCTGCATGGTCGTTGCAGGTACAGCCGTTTACCTCTGGACAACGGGCAGCGCGGTATCATTCCGCTCGCGTGCGGATCTCTGTGTAACCAGATGCCCTCACACGCAGACTCGCGGCTCGACTCAAAACACTTACCATGAGAGATCATCTTATCATGAGAAATCAACAGGAAGATACTCGGCACTCCACGCTTGGTACAGATGGACACAGGACAATGCAAAATACCATAATCAGTACAACATCTCGGTGGCGTGCATTGGTTGTGTGCAGGAGAGACCGACGTGCCAATGCCGCGAGGTCACGACTTCAACAATGTCGCTTCTGAAGATGACCCTCGAGACTGCTGGTCGATCCAACTTTGCTCTTATTCGTCACCATCGTCGTCCGAAAGTGAAACCATTCCCTTGTCCTTCATCCTTCCCATCAAAGCTTCGACCCTCCGACCCCAAATCTCGACCTTTTTCTCGGCTTTCCGAACCTGGCGATCCGCGACGCTCTGACCTAGCTCGAGGACCTTCTTCTGATCGCCCTCATCACAGGGAGCGAGCTGGTGTTCTGCTCGCAGGTACACCACGAGCTCGCTAAAGTCAAAGTCCTGCCGAGGCGGGGGAGTCTGAGATGGGCGAGCCGACTTTGGCTCCTGAGGTTGTAACGAGAGGCTCTGACTTGGTCGGCGTGGCTTGCTTGGAGGTGCTGGGCTTGCGTGAGCTTTGGCGTCATCGGTTTCGCTGTCAGAGTCCGCGAGAGGCTTCTTCGAGAAACGCACGCTCCTCCGAGCCCAAGTTGCGGTCGCATCTCTCACAGCTGCCTCCGTCAATCCTCCATCGACCCGTTCGACCGCCTCTCGCGAGCTCGAGGCTACAGTCTTGTCCGATACACCTCTCTTCTTGCCCGCCCGAGCCAATGCACCCTCTATTAACGGCGGCACTTCCCCTCGCTGTAGCCACCTTCCTCCGCCTTCCCATTGTTCAGGCGGAGCCACGTTAAGAGCGATCCAATTCAATACCTTGCCCATCAGAACTCGATCTGCGCCTTCCCATCCTGTCAGGTCGTCGGCTCCAAAAGGCCCGCTTAGAGACGCCAACTGTTGTGCACTCGGGGGCGAGAGGCGGTGGACGCCAAGGAGCTTGCAGTTAGCGGTGAGACGTGACTTCTGGTCGGCGGTCATCTCGTACGAGTACCTCAGGCCGCCAGTAAGGAACTCGGCGGTACTGCGGCGATGACGGCCCCATGTCTACAGGCGTCAGAGTCAGTGGAAATGATGAGAGGGGGGTCACGAACCTTTTCACGGAGATCATCGGGTATTTCCTTGATGAGAGCAGCAATCTCGGGCTTCGTGAGCTTGATGGCCATGGTGGGATAGCAGGTTCGGCGAGTGCAGCTGCTGCACGGCGTTGTTGATAAGCTGCGTTCGATGCGAGGTCGTTGCTCTCCTTATTTTGGGACCAATGAGCCTGCAGCCGATCAGGTATCCAGGAGATGAATCGCATTGGCTTATCAATCATGGAACGCTGCAAGTCAACAAAGAGTGCAAGACAAACACGAAACATGCGAAACCGGGAAAGCGATTTGTGCAAAGGATCAAGTCTTAAAGACTTACGGCAAGGCAAACGGCAACGTCTCGGTAGCAGAGTAGTCTGCCGGCGAAGCAACATCTAAGTATCAGGTTGTGAGAGCTGGATTCCAGCTCGATGCTCATCATCGCTTCTGCTTATGCGACACCAGCTCAAAAGGCGAAAAATGCAGGTACTAGCACCTTGCGAGGGATGCGCGTGGCTAGACGGAGAGACTGAGCACGGCGTTTGCGTCAGCCCCCTCTTCTTCTTCCCGCTTCTGGCGCAAGACATGTGGAATCTACCAGGCTGGGTCCAGACGCGCCATCATCGCCTGCACAATCAGAGTGGTCCGGGATACCAAATGGAACGAGCCGTGCCTTTCTCTCGTTGTGAAAGCTCGTTTGCTTTCGGACCAGAAGCGAATGATACGTCTCAGCCCTGCGACGGGGCCGTTCCCGTTATGCTGCTGAAGAGGATATAGTGATTCGTCTGTGGCATTCCTATCTCTACTCATTGTGATGCTCGTCTGGTTGTTCGAGGGCGTACATCTACATATATTGTAGTGACGAAACTCACCCATCTGACGGGAGCCTCGCGCCGCACTGTCCGAACGTCTCCCCGGCTGGAGCCCCGCGATTCCCGCCACGTTGGATCTTGATCATCGGGGCAACGGCTTCACGTAATTCCGCGATCGCTATGACATCAATGGTCCTCATTCCCCATCAACACAATCTACTTTGCAAATTCCGCATCTCAGAATCGTCCAACCGCGCGCCCTCTCCCTCGCTCTTGATCAACATCATCCGTTTCTGGTGAGAGTACGAGGGATGTGATGTTGTCCTGTCAGCTGTCGCTTCTCATGTCTTTGGAACGAGCGTCAGTAATGCAACCGCCCAAGCGTCAACGAGCACAAGGTAGAGTGTCATCATTTCGCGGTCCACAGCCCCGTCAGACATCGCAAGATCTTCTTCACAATCCTATGAGCCGACGATCATAAGGATGTCGGCAATTCATTCCATCCATCAGAGTTGAGGGAAGCGTCAAGCCAGGCCACGCTCTCCTGTAACCGATTCTAATGAACACAGGTGCACATGCCTGAGTCATAGATCCGAGCCGCGCAAGCAAGCCAAAGCATCTTCGCGTTACTCCCACCGGAGCATGGTCTACCATCGCAAGCAGATTCCGAAAATGCTAGAAGGGCCAGTGCGGAGGACGCGAGGGCGCGAGGATGAGGGTCGGCCTGCCACAGATCGAGATGTTGGCTCGTAAAAAGCAGGATGATAGGTGATGGATGATTTATTTGTCTGACGACTGGGCGGGATCAAGTTGATACGCCACTGGCTGATCGCATCAAATACTCCGACACCGAGTTAGGAGGCGAGGCGGCAAAACGAATTGACGACGGGCCGTTGACACACGCGTTGATGGACAGAGGCCCACGACGATGCCACTGTGGATCCTCAAAAGGTGTCACGCATGCTTCTCCCAACACTTGAACAAGGTGTCAGTCTTCCAGGCCTGGGTCGACCCTATCCCTGGAGTTGCTCAGCTTAAGCAGGGACAGCACGAGGCCAATCGAGCGTGTCACTAACGTACAGCAGGTCGGCCTTTGATGTTGCGACTCATAAGGCCTCAGAGGCTGTCCGCGCCTCTCGAAAGTGGACGTGATAGCTCCTGAATTGGTGAACACCTGTATTCTTCGCAATTTCGTCCGTTCTCGAGACTTGGTTCTACTCTTCCTATCCTCCCGGATGGTATTGCTACTACGTGCCGTGGTCGCCCGAGTGTCTAAGCTGCACACAACATGCGAAAATATGCCTGCCCTGCAATGACGGGTGTTCTCTCTGGCCCTGGGTCGAGCACTCCTTATGTCGTCATTTGTGACCGCAGCTCGTGCATGCGGTGCAGTCCACCAAAGCTCACAGAGAGTGCCTGCCTCCTTTTGTCAGCGCACTTGAAACTTTGTATCGTATAACTGCTGCCCCATTGTGCAGTCACGGCGTCAGCGACTCGGCCTGTAACAGCGAATGAATAAAGCTAGAGGAAGGAAGCTTCAGCGACTGCGTTGATACCCCATTTGCATTGGATCAGCTTCTTTAACTCACTATGATTATCCGAAGACTGCTTAGCGGGCTCACTACGCAGTATGAGACCAGCTAACCCTTGACGACCTCTCTGCCCTTCTAATAGATCTCGCAAGTATCTGGGCATTCCTAGGAATTGGTGGCTTCAAGAAAGGCACCACGTCGGTAGCCTTCTTTACGGCTGGCTGGTGTTGCACTGCCGATGAGACTAGTAAGTCAGACTACGCCATCGGCTGCCTCTCCTTCTTCGACGTCAGCGGTGGTACTAGGGGCGCCTCTGGCGTCTTCTGTCGCGGCTAGCTCACGCAGGCTCGGTGTATCGAGGATCACCAAGCGCAAACTATCCAGGCCGGCTTTAAGGGCATGCAATATCTCGTTCGCCGCTCACTGTCGCCATTCGGAGACTTGAGTGCCGTGCTCTCTTCTTGCCAACAGGCCGAGCTGTACAGGAACGCGATGCAGTAGTAGCTACCACTGAAAGTGACTGCACTCTCGGAGAGCCAGGCCTGAGTCTGACGAGGGCGATGATGTGGCAGCGGCCAACGACGCTCTTCGCATGGTTGCATTGCAGTCTGGAAGGCGAGATGATAGCGTGGAAGAGGAGTTATCGTCAATTCACCTAGGATTTCATGACCGTGTACAATGTCCAGGATCATTACGGAGCAGTGACATTGCTACGCTGGCTTCGCTACCCGCTCAGTCCAGGAATCTCTGCGACGTGAGTACTAGAAAACCTATTTTGGACAGGAGCAGTTCACATCTAGGCTACTTCACCAGGCAGGCACATCATCTTGCTCTTGGATGTTCTCCTAAGTGCAACTACACTCTTGCCTTCAGCATCTGCGATAGCTGATCAAGTATGCCATTGATAAATTCTCGTGCATGCCTAGGCGTCAGTAAAAGCGAGGAAGCGATTGAGGCGGAAGAAGACTACTAAGTGTTATCACCGAGAGGAGATTGAGAATGGACTTGTTACCGATTGGGAGTCAGGCATTCTTTAGACCAGGGCAGATTCCAATGCGGGAAGTCGAAAATCACATCAGCAACCAGGCGGATCTGCCAGTATTCCGGCGAGCTGATGTCGAGGCCGATATCCATGCTGCACGCTTTCATACTGTCGGCTAGCACCACATCTGCCTGAAGCAGCCATATGCTCACTTACACATCGTGACGACTTTGCGTGCAAGAACTGAAACTCATGCGACCATCGTCCGTCTACTGCTTCCGATTCTCAGTTGCTTGCACGAGGCGTATACCCCGTGCTCTTTCGAGCGAAGACGCAGATTTCAGTGGGTCTTGGTGGCGGAATCCTCCTCGGACTCTTGTTGGAAATGATGAATGTGGTTGCAAAGCCTTTTGCATCTTGAAAATGCTAGTTCTCCGTGTCACGGCAACTTCACTCCGTCAGTACGCTGAGCAATGTTCGTCTCATTCCGTCGACGGAATTCCCTTGTCCTTCGCCGTGAGAATCGTCAGTCAGACGATGAGACACGGACATTTCAAAGCCAAGCTGGAGCGGCGATCGAGGAAGACACTCAGAAGCATCGAGACCACAGGCGTCGAGACAAACAGGCATCCAGACCATCAGGCATAGAGATCAACAGCCATCAAGTTCAACAGGCACCTAGACCAATCGGCACCTAGAACAACAAGCATCGAGACTAACAGCCATCAAGACCGACAGTGATCGAGACTCCACCCTTGTAGACACATTCGCCATGAACTGCGTGCAAAACAAGAGCAAGCCATAGTGCCGTCGGCGTGACAGGTCGACCGAACTGTGGGTCTCTACTTCTCGCCACATACGCAGATCTGTGTAGTCCTATCTAAAAGGCAAGCAAGCAGACAGATCAAGGACCTTTGAGAGCGATTGGAGAATGTTCAAGACAAGCGCAACATCAAACCATAATTTCTTGCGGCAGTCTACCAGGACAGGCTCACTGGTCGCCTCGCAGCCACTAATTGATTGAGAGCAGAGACGCGCTTGACCTCGAATGATATGCTCATGATTACTGCGCAGGTCATTGCCGTTGTCACTCTTTCGATCTGAACCCTCCTGGGCGGAAATGCACTGCGACACCTTCAGTCGTGCATTGTCATCAGAACCATCTTGCATCTTGCATAACATCGACTGTCGACTCGGGCAAAGCAAAAGTGGCTCTTGACTTGCGATCCTGGACTGGTTCTTGGGACGCGCTTCAATCCTGCGTCAAAAATGATTCTTGAGGCTCATATGTGTCGGTGACTCCAGTCAGCGCCCCAATCAGCTGGTTGTGATGGGAACGACTGTTTGATCCCTTCTTGATGAGTGATAGCGAGTCTCAACATCATCATACGTCAATACACGGAGGGTTGGTCGATCTCATCTGAGGCAGATCGAGAGCAGCTGTATGATCCCCTGCTGACGACCACACCAAGCGCTTGTATCCATAGAATGATCACTGCTCAGGTCTCAATTCGATGGTGACATGGACTCTCAACATCGTCTTACGCCAACACTCGGAGGCCGGGTCGACCTGCATCAAAGCAGATCGAGAGCAGCTGTACAAGCGCCTGCTAACGGCCACACTAAGCGCCAACATTTAAAGAATCCATTACGGCTCATGTACAAGCAGTAGGAAGCGGTGCTCGATGCTGCGTGCGCGCATTAGAAGGGCAGCCCAACTATAACTAGTCTAGCCGCGACACTTCTGTAATAGTCCTACTAGTAGGCGTGGCAGACCGGATGCTGTTCTATCAAAGCAAAGTTCAACGCACTTCAAATCGAGAAATTTATACTCGATGATCAACACATCTAGGCTTGCCTGCCTATTATGTCTACATTGCAGCACTTGACGCAAAGCACAGACCGGAGATTTTCATGCCAGCCTTAGGCACATCGTCAAACTAGTTGACGACATCCTGAACAGGCTAGTCTCCAAGCATGTCACTTGTATCAAGTAAAGTAAAGGAGCAGCTGTGTTTGGTACAGCCATATTACTATACATAGCCCTCTGCATTTGCTAGCCCTATTACTTCGACCTATAGAGTGGCGTAGCAAGAGGGCTTAGCAATGCCTGCCGCAAGCAGATAGAGAATAAGCGCAGCACATAGGCAGAGGTCAATCCTATAATATTATACCTTATCCCAGCGGTAGCGAGAAACCTGGACATGCAATATTCTGTTACAAAATCAGCAATGCTACTTCGTCGGACGGCGACATCGCCTGAATGCACCTTTTAGGAAATTGTAAGACTTCTTGTAATGTAGTACTATAGCTATGCTTCTCGACCCTCGCTTGCATATCCCGTACCACATACTCTAAGTCAGGCCTGCCCGGAGAAACAAGATTGTTTAAGGATCTCCTGCTTAGAGCTCAAGCTGCCGTTATCTCAGCGTCCCTTCAGACTCGACTCGCACGTCAATGCATACTCAGAGTCGCTAGGCGCGCAGATTTCCTCCTGTTATTCTCATGAGGTAAACTCCTACGTCTATATTTGCGGAGGACTAGTCGGCTACTATCGCTGTCGCTATCTAGCTCAAGCCGGGAACTAACATAGATTGCGTGTTCAAGCTAAGACTAGCTAGTCAAATGTACCGTCGGCAGTCATCGCCTTCCTCCCGAAGGCAATACTTGGCTAAGGCTGGTAGTAGTTGTTCGTATAATGTCCGTTGTCTGTCTGATCTAGTCTGGATTCAGTAGTGTACTGATGAAGTCTGCAGTGCCTTAGGACTCCGCTGCTCTTAGTTTGTGGCATGTTGGCCGTTATCCGTTAGAGTCAACATTTTATAGCCCGCGAAGCTCTTATAGTGGCCACTTTGTCGTACTCCTCCGCACTCTGGACCTGAACCTTGGCATCAATATCCTGATGGGCTCCGTCGGGAGCTGCTACTAGTGAATTGAGGCGTAGGGTTGCGTGGATTCCTTTCGAACTTGCTGGGTGACAGAAAGCTGATTCCCGCCCCGCATATAGAGTTGGGGTGACCTAAGTCAACATCCTAAAACTGTATGTCGACTATTGTTGCCTCAAAAGTGTTACTGCTGCTAGAAGGAGGGCTGTCAGAGGTCCTGTGGCGTCTCTTCTGGCCTGATTTCTTGACCTCCTGAGATGTAGAAGACTTCCTATCCTTGGATGGATCTTCGTTCGTGGCGATCGTCTTTCCTTGAAAGGTTTCGGCAGCAGGCTTCGGGTTCGGTGTCTTCTTTGGATCAGGTGTCCCCTGGCGGCTGCTTTCTTCATCGCTGCTTTCCTGGGTCCTGCTTCCGGAGCCCCCGACACGAACGCATCGTCTGCTTGCTTAGAGCTGTCGACGTGCAAAGCTGGACTGAATACATCCCCGCCCATATGGCATTCAAGACCACATGCAAATGCTTGGTTCAGTTCGATTGGTTCAATTGTCTTGCCCGAGGGTGCTCCATCAGAGACCTGCTTTGCGACAAGGCATCCAGCATGATTCCGTCATAGCGTCTTCGTACTATGGCAAGAGGACCCGAGAGATTACCAGAGAAACACCGTCTGTAGCACTTACGCGACTAACAACGACTGAATAGGCTGTCGGTGCAACAGGGTCACCGCCGGGACCATTCGCGGGTAGGCAGTCGGATACATCACGGCGAAGGCTGCGAGACAAGCTCAATCGTCACCGTTCACGCTGCCAACCCGATCGCGTTGACCACCTGTTCCTGCCGCGGCGATGAATTCATAGCAGATAGCTGTAGAAGCCGCTTTGCAAAGGTACCCGCTTCAAGGATCGACAAACATTTGCGTTGATGGCCAGAGCACATGGCGATATCGACTGGTAGCGCCTTTGTTCAGTTCCAAAATGTAGCATCCAGTCAGCCGAGGAATCATCTTGATATGCTAGACATGCCAACAATCACTTTGGGTGCTGACCTGATACGCTCATACTATTCCAGATTGAATACAAGTCCAGTTCTCTTGAGCGTAAAAAGGCTCGGAGTATGGTGTCTCGTGACTTCAAGGCGTTCTGGCATGACCAATCGGTTTGATATACGGTATGCAGAGCCACGCTAAAATCCAAGACACAAAATGCAGCTTGTTGGCGTTCTTAGTAGGAGGAGTGCGATCAGACACGTGAAGCTCTGCGAAATAGCTATCAAAGCTCGCAACAAAGTCAATCACTTGCTGTATGTAGGCTGAGCCGAGTCCGGGCCAGGCTGTGCCTAGCCTCAACGCTGCTGACATGCGTTACATCCCAAAGGAATTCGCGGAAGTCCTGTCGCTCCGTGAACCCGAGTAGTACATATAGGTCATCGAGAGGAGAAGGTACATGTTCGAAGCCGTGATTATGAACACTTCTAAGCAAAACAAAAGGGAGGAGATTAAAGAGAAGAAGAAGACCCATTACAGCATCGGCCTCGGCAGTACTACGATAGGTACATATGCGGAAGAGCAAACTACGCTGCAAGAGCCGAAAGTGCAGCCCTTCTCGAAAGCGAAGGGACATCTACGAGCGTATACCCTAACCTTGAAGCCGAGCTGCTAGAAGTTTGTTCAATGATTCATCGCCGTCGTTAACGACTTGGCATCTAGGGAGCTCGAACTCTACCCGTCGAGATCGACGTCCATCGCATCAATTATGATTATGTGCAGGATATAGCGATTACGCACCAGAATACTGACTGACGTCTATATCGTCTGACGTCCGATACCTCGTACTTGTTACCTCTTTGACGACGCCGGCAATCGAGTATCAGCAACTTAGCTCCTCACGAGACCCGCTTCAGGCCGAGACAGAGTGATGCGCGAGACATCTATAGAAGGGAGCATCAGAGTGTCGCTGTGGAATCGAAGCTGGCCGGGGGATCAATGGACATTTGATTCCTTTTGCTGATTCCGTACCACCCACCGGTGAGATTGAAAACCGGACTGATGCAACGTCTTCCTACATTTCGTGTCGGACTCATAGTAAGAGCTTGCACGCGGCTGAGTCCTCTTTTTCCTTTTTGCCAGATGTCCTCACGCGAGGTCACATCCGGACCTTTGTATGTCATGATTTATGCTGTCTAAGTATGCAAGAGTCTCGAGCAGCAGCATGAAGCGACGTAGAGGCCAAATTGAACCTGAAGCTGATTGCCAACTCGACAATACATATGCTTTGTTATCTGTTCGTCTGTTGTTGCTTTCCAAACTCATACCGCATTTATATTACAGCGAGGCTGTGCTGTTGCGACAAGATCGGCCTAGTCACGAATCTAATAGCAACTTCGCGGATATCGTACACCTTCATTTTACTCCCGGATGCTACTGTTGTTATCAGAGGTAGCGCAGATCGTAAATGAAGAAATTTCTGATGCACCAGCTTCATCTCCACCATCCCTGCTCATCAAGGCTGGCAATGCGCACGATGCGAAAGCTGACATGTGTAGAGATTGCGTCTTGCAGTACCCGACTTCTTGCTTGTCGGGTAGCTGCGTCAGTTGATGAGAATGGTAATGAAGCAGTCGTTGCGGATATCAGGACAGGCGAACGCGTCGGTCGCAAGCCAGCGCAAATCCTCGCCGGTGGTGAAGCACCTTCACCTACGGTCCGCACCAACGCATATTGTTTCAGTCGGCACGACGCTCTCTTCGCACCACAGGGGGCGGTGACTACCTGTCGTGCCAATACAGATCGTGCGAACATAGGTCCTCATCATTTGACACGTCTAGCACGTCTAGTGCAGCATGAAAGCGTCAAGCTGTGCCGAGGCAAGGGTGTGGTGATGCTATAACAGATGGGACGCGTCCGACGAACGCACCAGCAATAATTTCACCCACATTTGTCCACAATTGCCAGGTCGCGCGAGGTCTCGGATAGCTAGCAGACGAGAGCTCCATTTACTAGAGCCTGTACGAGATCGCTGCGGGACTATCTCGCCGCTTTGGAAAATCTTTGCCTCCACGCAGAAAAGTGATTGGCGAAAAACAGTTTCCGTCTAGCAGCACCAGTAAATGACCTTCCCGTCGAGGACGTAGAGGTACGCCGGCTTTCAGCACAAGCCGATCTTCGTAGGACTGTCTACTGCTCGCTCAAGCTTGACATGCCCCTGTCAGACGTACAGTTGAAACTGCAGCATAATCGATTGCCGTTTTATCGACGCGGCCCGGAAAGACCTAAAAGTCCTGAGAAGATGTAGGAAGCTGCCATCTTTTGATGCCAAAAGTAAGCGTACAAGGTGAATGTACAGGTGAATGTGAATTGCGGCATTCGTGTGCTCGCATCAGACCATGGCGAAGAGGGTGATTATACGCTTCTAGGGCGTGGGATCATGGATGTCGCTCCTCGAGGAAGCTGGAATTGTCTCCGCCTCTGCTTAGGAGTGCGGGACGCGCACGGAGTAAGGTAGATAGCGATGTCGATCGGACCGGACGAGGGAGCTCGAGGAGATGCTATTAGCCTCACGAAAGCTTGGTACCAACGCCCGAACACTCTGCCTGCGCCTTGTCGTCGGCATCGGGACAGGTGGTGACTTTGCTGATGATGAACCTGCTCCTGTCATCAAAACGAAAGAGTTCTGAGAGCATTTGTTGGTGCTGCACCGGCCGACATAGTATTCAGGTATGTTGAGCTTCGTACTGGGGGTTCCGCACTTTGCTGTCAGTCGCGCAGCCACCAGACTGGAATCGCGCTTTGATCATCCTCGCAGGCCCGCAGTTCTTCAAAGTTTCGCATAGAGGCAACACGGGCAGCTCTGCCTCCCGTGTCCTTCATACCACGGCTGTAGCATTCCGCAGCATCTGCTTCCCTAGCAGACGCATGATCGCCAGACTCGAATCGCGCCTTTTTTTTCTTTTCTTTTTTTTTGGAAGGCCTGCGATCTCTTAGAAACTTGCATGGATGCAACACAAGCAGCTCCGCCTCCTACGTCCTCATCGCCCCACGAATATTCTACCACCTCTGTTTCACTGGCATAGTTTCCTTGAAGGCCGGCCTTCTTGTCGCGGACTTGCATGGATGCAACACAGGCAGCACTACGTCCTACGTCCTCCTTACCCGAGGATCCTGACATCCCCGAAGCGAACCACTCCACCACCGTTCGCCTCGTGCGACCATCACACGCGAGCGTGGCAGAGCCCCAGCACAAAGTCTCTCCTCACAAGCATAGCTAACTCGCATTAGCAGATAAGGTAGGGAGGAGACAGGCAGCTAAAGACGACACTTGTCTTTCGCGCGATCTTGGTTATGAATGCACCGAGTTAAGGGTCTGGCGTCGGGGGATCATCATGCGGGATGGTCATTCTCATTACTCAAAGGAGCAGCATATCGGTTCGTGTGCTAGGGTCCACGACGACTTGGGAGAAACTCTTCCGTGCGACCATACTAGTCCTTCTGGTCGTCTTTGCATCGGCTGCATATTCTGCCTGATAGGCTTGGCGTTTTACCCAGCTGATAGCATGTTCTCGACAGCTCATCTTCGATGATGGGCCCCGACTTGATGAGACATGGCCTAACGGTACAAGTCAGCGTCCTCGAAGGTGGAAAGCGTAGTGGGTGCGTTGAGAAGGTTACAATCCGCTGACGATGATATATGTAGCATCGATAACCTGCTCCGGCTTCCCCGACCGTCAGACTCTGACATTGAGCGTAGACCTCCGTCGCTCAGCGTAGATAGCAGTCAGATCCACTGGTTCACAGTGTTCAGATCACGTGAAGATGGCGTGCCTGCTCGACTCTCCTCTACCTTTTTTTGACATTACTGAAGACTTTGGCGAGGATCTGCGCAATAAAGGGCGTTGATGGCATGTCATGCTTGTGTGTGCGAGCAGCTGCGCTGCTGCTTAGAGTGCCCAAGTCACTCGACAAAACTTCTCTAGATCAGGTTCCTAGACGGACAATTGTACAGACTATCGGTTCGATCACCGGAGGCAAGGCTTGAGGCAAGTCGTCTAGCCAAAGTCGAAGCCGGGGGCAAGACGGAAGAAGCGAGCAGCATTAAGGAGCGCCAGCTTTTTTCAAGAGGTGTCAATCTGGCTGAGGGATGAGTCGTCGGCTGCGGGACGCGCCGCTGTATGGCGACGCCCGCACCGTCGGATCGTGGGCTCGGCGCGCGCCTTTCGCATCCCGAGCACGCGCCGCTCGCACCGGCGGATCGCACCGCTTGCTTTTGCTGCCGACAGCGCCGGCAACAGGGAGTTTCTTGGGCAGCAAGCTGAAGACGTATGCGACACAATGCAGTGCGGCATGCCTAGATCGACGCTCGTCAATCCCATAACCATGCTTGACAAGAACACCGGTATCGGGCGATGTGGGGGCAGCGACCCTCTGTCTCGCAATGGACTGTCACCTGCACTCGACTGTCGGCTGTGACCTGCACCTGACGGTCGCCAATGACCATAAGCCCTTGCCCGTCAAGGCTGGCATATTATTCCGTCGGTGGCCGAGTAACCCCAATACCTGGCCGGCAAACCACCGACAACGAAACCCATGACAGCCCAATCAAGAAATCGATCGAGTCAAGCTGACTGACTGTCCAGATCACCATGTGCGCGGCAAAGCTCGTGATCGCGGTCAAGGCCGAGAAGGTGTGACTGATTCGAGGAGACATCCGGCTTGAGGGTCGCAGACATCGACTTGGACGCATCCGGAATGGAATCACGACATGGCTAATGACGCCCCAGAAGCCGTCGCTCATTTTCTACTAAATGGTCTACGAGCTGCGTACCCTTGAGAGATCCGCCGTGACTGAATGCGGGGGCCAGCGCCAGAGCTCGCATCGGATCTATCGGGTTGAAGACCCTTCGCACTGTGGGAGAGGAGGCAGAGGCAGAAGAGGGCCATGCTGCGGACCTGGAAGAGAACGTCCACACTGTCATGCCAATCACATGAAGAGAGTCAGGCAGAAGTTGCTAAGCCTATAGTCAGATTCGACGAGGAGGTGGGCGTTTGCAGGACACGACGCAGAAGTGTAGCTGGCTGAGAATGAGGCCGAGAAGAAGGCGGGGCATTTGCTGGCGGAGAAGTGTGACTGACCGGCATTTTGAGAGGATGTCTTCCTGTAGGTCGCCCGTCTCGGTCACCCGTCTCGTCTGCCCAGATCCTTACGCTCGCTATCGCATGTCACCATGTCATGCTCGCCCCGTATGTCACGCTCGCCATCGCACATCGCGCATGTCACGCTCGCTATGTTACGCTCGCCGGCGCCTTCCACGGCCGTCGTCACTGTTCTGCCATCGCATACGACGCTTGCTATCCTCGCCATCGCATGTCAAAATTGCACCACGCTGGCCATCGCACTCACTATCTCTGTCACTCTCGTGTCACGCTGCCCATCGCTGTGGCTCGTGCAACTTCATTCCCTCACGAGAAAGTTGAGCGGCAGAAGATGGAATCGGCCGACAGGTAGCGTCGCCCGGGAGATCGTGATAGTCAGGGGCCTTGGTGCTCGTAAGTCGAGGAGCTTGTGTTCGATCGGAACGCTCGGTGTATGAGTCCATCAAAGGCAATGCCCGGGGTCGTGAAGGTGCGCGGTCGAATGATGAAGCTGCTCGGACGTGTGCGCTCGAGCGCTCGGATGCCTAGTAGAAGAAGCCTGCAAGATGATTATCTGACTATCACGTCCATTCAGTTCCCTCCGGATGGGTCTGTATTGGTGTGAAAATTGGAGGCTCACGGTCATGCGCCCGATGAGACTGCCACACTCGGCTGGGCGTAGGTCTTCACTGCCCGTGTCACGTTCTTCTCGCTCTTGCGATCTTGCTCTTGCGAAGACGGCGGCGGCATGCGCTAGACTCATCCCACCGAGTCTCGTCGCCTGAAACTCAGACCTGCTTGGCAGGCAGAAGCGAAAGAGAACCCGTCCAAGAAGGCGATGAATCGATGTGTATGACCCGAGTATGACGGCGACAGGGCCCAGCCAAGCCCACGGCGATGGAGGCGCAGGCGATCTGCTCAGTAGACGCTTGCAGGTGCAAAGGCGGGCGCCTGAAGAGGTGTGCGAGCGAGTCCGCCCCGGCTGCCCTCCAGATCGGCAGAGCAGTAGTCCTCGTCGAAAGAGGTTCAGGTGCTTGCCAACGTCGAGATTTGCGCGGCTTCTGCAGATGCAGTCGACGGACGGGGCGCTCGGCGAGATCGCTCGATCGGAGCTCCAAGATTCGCGCTGATCCGATGCCTTATGTTTCATAACACGTGTCTCAGTCTGTATGTACCCGCCCGCCTGCGTCCCGACCAAGAATCCCAAGCCACATTCGCTTGCGCAGCCCCCCGCCAGCTGATGAAATCTGCACGCGGTCTTCGCTCTGGCGTACCACCTGGGCATGTTGCGTGGTGCTTGCGAATTGTTATACGCACGTGTGTGTATGACGTGGGTGCGGGGCAGAACCCTAGGGAAGCTGCGATCTGTCTAGTAGTAGCAGCTGCCAGCCGCTAGCTGCTGTTGCCTCGCTCGTGCTTTCTCCTTCTAGTTTCCCGAGTCAGCTGTGATCAAGGAAACTGCTGCACCTTAGTCCAGCTCCCCGGCGCACTTGCTCTGAGTCTAGAACGGTCCTGTCTAAATTGTCGCTTCCCGCACCCCTGAGCACCTTCCACTACCTGCGGTGCTTTGGCGGGTGCCTTGCTGAGGATAGAGACACCGCCGATGGGCATAATGCCTGATCGAAGGGCAGCAGACCGGAAGAGACTAGAGACAGACTCCTGGGGCACCTCAACGCGATCCTGACCCCAAGACTAGCGGCATCACCTTCCCTGCTCTCTTGTCCCCTTAGTGATGCCTACCACATGCCCGAGTGGGTTGGCTGCCGCACCACACCCGCGAAATGCACGACGAGTCGAACGCCATGGCGGTAGGTTATCTCGTCGGCGCACGACGCTCTATACGTCTGTCTGAGCATCACATTAGTCAAGGCGACGGATACCCCAAATTTCTTCCCGCTGCCCTGTAGATCTCACGCACTCACCCGGTGGACAGTCAATGCATGGTATGATCTTGTCGCCCCGCTGGGCTGCGCCAACGCCTGACGATAGACCATCTGCGAGGTCGCACCCAGGTGTCTTGGCCGACACTTCCTGCATATGGCAGGGACACTTAGGCCCGTCAGTCAGGACCGGGAGTTGCAAGCGGACGAGGATGACCGCTGCGACTTCCAATTGTCACGAAATGGACACGACGGGCAGGTTCTCCTGTCCGCAGGGTCCAAGGCTGGCCATTGCCATAGGGCGTCTCACTTTCCCCGCTGAAATCTTGCCCGCGACTCTCGCTCCTGACTGGTCGTTCGGCCGACCGCCGCATCCTCCTTGCAGCTACTGTCTGTCTTCTTACCTTCTCTTATTCTGTCTTGGCACGACCTTCCGCATGCACTTACCTGCGACGAGTCTGCTCCTAGGGCTCGGTGTATAGTCGACCTAGCGGCGCTGCCTCGGGAATGCAACCCTCTGAGCAGAAGAACGCTCCTTATAACTGCCGCATTCAACGCCCGTTCTATCTTCGGAGGTCCGGGCGCTTAACGCTAATCGTCAAATCGATGCTCGTGTTCTTTGCGCTTCTAGGGACCCCTTCGCCCAGATCAGGAGAGGAGCTCACCAGTACTGCACGCTCACAGCGTCAGATAGTCCTCCAGCAGTTCACACAGCAACTAGGCTCGCTTCCAGACGGGTACACAGGGAGCAGCACTCGCGAGTCCCGCGGTGGGTGCGTGACGCACTAGGTTACGCGACGTATACGTCTTATCGATGCGAGAACTGGGCTAGATCATTTATGAGCCCTCCAAATTCTGTCGCCAAGTCCCTCGAGGGCTCCACCGTCATCAGGGCGCCTAATGTTTGCGCCAGTGATAACAATGGAGAGCCCCGTGAGATGAAGACGACGACGACTCGGCACAGGCGACGGATGTGCCGTCTCGCTGACCGTGTGTTTCACCTCTTATGGCAGCAATGATCTGACAAGCGCCAGGTCGAGTGGCCTGCACGAAGACGTCGTGTCGCGGCGCAGAGCTTGAGATTATCCTCGCGGACGCGTCGGTGAAGATGCTGCCGGGCACACATGCTTGACCCGAACGAGCACTCGGTACCGCACGCTCTAAGCGAGTTGAATGCTGCACAGAGCGTACTTAAGCGACGACGTTAGTGTGGAAGGCGAAGAGTCCACGAGAGCGCTCTCGAACGTGGAGCTGCCAAAATCAGAGAGCCGAAGCACTTTACGACCCTACCAACTTCCCAGTGATCGTCGAAGCAGATCGTCGAAAGTGTAAGCAGATCGTGGAACGTTCGCAGCTTCGTACCACACACGTCGGCGGACCACAGTCCGGCTGCAACTGGCGAGCAAGTGGCAGGCTGGGGTGAGCGAGTGTTACTCGTCTCGTGATTTCCATTCCAAGAGCAGGTCCAAAGAGCAGGTCCAACAACGATGGGGTCGTGTTGCATCAGGGGCATCCCGCAGAGTTCGCGATTCAAAGTCGTGGCTTTCGTCGTCGCCCATGCTCTCTACGCGATCTCATGACCGGCCTGGCGCCGAATCGATGTAGAAGACGTTCTGCAGCTTCTGCCGTACGCTCAGTTCTGCCCAGACTGTCCGTACCCGCAGCACTCAATAACCGGATTACCATAGAGTGCGTACAGCAAATCCATTCTGGCGTCTTCAAACGAAGCTGCGCCCTAGGACTAGCCCAAAGTCGGACCTCACGGGTCTGATCCTGGCATTTCCGGGAAGGACAGAGGTGCCCTTCTCGCTCTTCGACACGAGGCGGATGAGGATAGCGGCGTCACGAAGGATGTCAGGTAACAACGTGACTGTGTAGAACTAATGAGCGACTGCAGAATGATACTTACTGTCGCCGCGTACATCGAGTGAGAGTCGTGTGCGCACCAGGCGAGTGGGGGATGTCAGCTGCTCACAACACCGCAACGTCATGCGCATCGTTTTCGGAATCTGGTATGTCACACGTTTCGGCAAGTGGCGCTCGGCGCGATGGATCCAAGAGCCGGCTTGCGGGGTCCGTCTGCGCGCGTGGCGGGCTCGCCGGAAGCGGATCAACCAGCTCCGAGGATCCTCAAGCATCTCATCGAAGGGTCTTTGAAGGCTGATAAGAAACGAGCGCCACAGCCGCGGGTGCCATTTTGTCTCGACCTTGCATGTTGTCGTTGCCGCAGCCTGCCCAAAATTCCAGGCAGAGGGATTCTTCCTAGCGGCGACTAGCATACTTCCTCCTTCCGACTCCCCTCAGAGCCTTCAATAATGCGCAGACGAGAGTCCGAGGCAGTATCACTTCTACGAGTGAAGCACCATTCCAAAATCAGGTCACGAGGCACTAGTCTCAAGAGCAAGTTCATAACGCATTGTCCTCTCAGAGAGGGAGAGGGAGCGAAGTTGTGCGAACAGTGTGGACGACGTACCGCGATTACATTGTCGTTTGGGCGTTGACTCGAAATCGCCGCCTACCGCCACGACACTCTTTACCGTCCCCTCTATCGCCGTCGTATCTTGCCGGCCCTCTCTCCTAATCGATGCTCTGGCGTGATGCTTGCAAGGCGAGCCACAGAATGATCCATACTTGATCTATACTTGGACTGCACTCGGTGTTCACTGCCGCAGGACCGCCCGCAGCTAGGTTCCTCCTCTCTTTCATGCCGTAGTGCCGCCGCATCAAATCGAGGAGGAACAGCCTTCCCTTATCGTGGCCGGCATCCAGATCGTCCGCGATAAACCGAAATGAAGCCTCAAATGCATGTCGGTATTTTGGCAAGGAGACCTGCTACTATACAGCACGTTTGAAGCTACTCTAGCATCTCGTGACTCGCTATTGCGTCCTCCTTCGATTTCGGTCTCGGCTGATGTGATAGCTGTCGATGTTAAAGGCGAAAGAGGAGATATCGGCCGCGAAAAGCTGCAAGCGTACGAGTTTTCGTCGCTCCTGCTGCACTCTCTCATCTGAGTGAATAGCTCGAGCAACTTTCGGTCTTCCTCAAACCGTAATCTCGGGTTTCAAGACTCTGGCCCGTGCACTGTTTTCTAGAGCAGCGTCGTATAGTCGGATCTTGTCGTCGCTGGTTTGGTTGTAAGACCTTGATCGTCCTCGACCTCGGCCACAGCGTTCCTATGTTGACTAAGTCCGGCATTGTGCGAGCCGTGTGTCGCTTCTGTACGGCGAAAGGCTCTTGAGGCACCATTCGAGGACCTTTTTGCGATACATCATCGAGTTTTGCTCCGAATCGGTGCCGTTGATTCCACCCGCAGGGAATCAGTAATGATCGCGGAGCGACGGCGGTCTGGTCCGGGTCGTCATCCCTCAACCGTCCACATAGGGCCGGGACGATTAAGAAGCCTGTCCCACGGCGTTCTTTGGGCCGGATGTATCTGAAATCCTACGTGAACTCCTACGGCCATTCTCGCAACCGCTACAACAAATCCGCACTTCTGGAGGCTTTCCAGCATAAGAGAGTGGTCGCCCGGATCACTAGTGCTTTCTGTCGTGAGTACGCTGAACAGACATTGGGTCAAGGAGGATTTGACTTCCAGGAATCTGACTTCTTCTGTCCGCGGCGCCAGAGGGTTGGGTAGTTTGAGGTCGAGCTGGGTGGAGAGGAGTGCGGACAGAAGATAATCTTGCGCTACATCATGCACCTTTAGGGTGCTGCAAATGCTATGACTCTGCCTCTGCACGCGTCACAGCTGCAGCTACCCGACGCCAAGTACAGAGGCGGGGGCCACCGCTATAAGAAGTGCAGCCCCCGCCCCCCTGTATCTACTTTGCTCAAATTCCACCACCACTACTATCGCCCCAAGTCTCACGATTGCCTCATCCCGCCCACCATCTACCGCTATCTATCTACCGCAACAGAACTCGACAATCTTAGCAGCACAGCGAGGCCGTATTCCTACACCTACCCAGACCACGCGATGGCCAGTCGCTTGGCATGGATGTCGGCGTAGAACCTTCTCCTACTGGCTGTTGAACGCCTTTGCATGTACAACCACCATTTCTCCTCCTCTCTCATACCTTAAGCACCCCCAGCTAGGCCGAACATCAGCGCAGGAACTGTTCAAAGCGGTGGCCAGCTGCTGAGAACAAGCCCGCGCATCAGTCCTCCTGCTGAGCTGTGCCAGAGGCGTAAGCATAATGGATCCTGACTATTTTCGCTCCCCCTCCCTATATTCAACCTCCTCCTTATGGATGCCTAGCCAGCCAGCCAGCCAGCCGAATCCACGCGTCCCTAGCTAGGCAGAACCTCTGCACCGCTGCTCATTCAGAGCGGTGGCCAGCCGCTGAGAATGAGTTCGGCACACATGCTCTCCTGCCGGGGCGCTGGATGGACTGGTTGGTGGCGTGCGTGCAGAAAACATTCCTTCCTGCCTCCTGGCATACCTCCCCAAGCACCTTCCAGAAACACTCCGAGCTGCTTCTCTTGGCACGCTCAACAGACCGAACGTTTGCTACGCTCTCCTGCTAAGCTGCGCTGGGCTTCGCATATCAGCTGATTGATAACGCGAATCGAGCATTCTCAACCGGCCGGACGCTTGCTTCGTCCTCCTGCTGAGCTATGCTAGACGCCGGCGACCACCTAGGCACACTCAACAGACCGAGCTCAGACGACGCTCTCCTACTAAGCTGTGCAAGGCTGCTTCGCATTTCTTGGGAGCTGTTATTACCCACCCGCTACGCATTGTCGTAAGTGGACTCACCCTTCTTGATCGAACAGTCCGTTTGGTCGCCCTGTGGGCACAGAGAGTCTGTCGTAGACATGGCGCTTCATCGACTCAGCACCCCCAGCCAGGCCGAACCGGTGCGAGGTTCTCCTGCTAAGCTGTGCGAGTTTCTCAATGGACCTGTTGAGCACTCGTCAGTGCACATCATGCCAGTCTGCAGTACAAGCTGCCGCGCCTGAGACCCACCTGCCTTGATACCTGGTGAACGTTGCTAGAGTGTCGCGATCATTGCTCACATCAGCCAACATCCCTAGCTGGAGCACAAGTCAATCTCCGTCGACGACATGCACAAGCGTGATCAATTCTTTGCATGTGTCTCTGTTATTGACTAGTGACCCCATTAGGCGCGGTGTCGGGTTATGCTGCAGAGTAGGATTCGAAGATGATCGTCGCATGCTATGTAGCATTCAGCTGAGGAACGATGTGTATGTTTAGTGAGCGTCATCCAGACCTGTTTTTGCACTTATGAAGTGAGACGCAGCGTTGAATGTAACTAGCATGGCTGCTACAGCGACTTGGTGGGAGATGTGCGGTATTGTACTCGCAAAATTCAGTACAGCGCTATTAGCATACGAATGATACGAAGGAGACTTTACCTGGCGCTTTTCGAAGGTACTTCACTCAGAGACTCACTGGCCATTAAAGTTGCGATGATGAGAAAGTAGGCGAGAGGATCCTACATACACGACGACGACACTGGCGACAACACCCACTCACCTTATAACCAAGCCTCATGCATCCTTTGAGTACTTTTCGACAAGAGCTTGGCCTCACTCCTCTCGGCAATTCTTTGCTTCGGCTGAGTTGGTCGCCGATAGATTATGTTGCGACAAGAGCGACAACTGCTGTCCCTATCGCGATAGAATTGGTAAAGGGGTCAGCGTTTGACCCTCGCGACAACGCGAGTACAATGCGCGACCTAAACGGAGTTGTGGATGCTGTCTGAAATGGACTGTATACTGACAGTACTATGCTTGACGACAGGTTGGCGCACTTGGCGCGAGGGGATGGAGTCGACAGATTGATGTTCGCTAGATGGTCTGAGACATGTCGCGCCAAATCTTTGACGCTAATATTTCTGTTTTTGTTTCTCCATCCAGAAACTCTGCGACGAAAGCTCTCCATCTAGCATTTTTTCCAACAACAGCTTCGATCACTTGAACTGCAGCCATAATGCTGAGTCCCGAGCTCGCCTCCATCGCCGCCACCGGCCGCGTCAAATGGACCATCCCAACCAAAAACCGCATCCTTCGCTTCTGCGCAGCTCACCGTCTCAGCGAGCACGCCCTGGACCCAGAACTCGTTCACCGCCTCATGATCCTTCTCGACTGGCCGGCCCAAATTACGAGCCCGGAGATGTACAGCTCGGTCGCCTCACGTTTGGTCCGCTTCATCTGCACCCACGTCTCCGCCAAGAAATTGCCGCACGCGATTTCGGTTGGACCGGTGGCAAGTAAGCAGCCAGTGATGGTGCGCTGGCGTCGGTTCACGAAGGCGTGGTTCGAGGGAAGGGGGGAGGAGGAGGTTGGGGAGTTGGATACGAGTGAGTAGAATGTCTTCCTATGTGTGAGGGGCAGAATGGTTCTGACGATTTTTAGGTGCGCCTGCTGGAGATGATGGAGGATTCCGAGACACTGTCGCCCGGCCGCACTTGACTCAGCAGGCTTGTGTGGCGAGGATGACAATGGAGTATGCCACTGTGCCTACCGGCGCATCCCCCGCTGCCGCCGAGCAGGACACCTCGCCAACCGACGACATAATGGACGAATCGCCCCCAGATCTCAGGCCCCAGCCGTCATCTCCTTCGTCTCCTCCTCATCCTTCTCCTCCTTCCCCCACCGCTCACTGCCCGGCTATATCCGAGGTCTCCCTCCTGGCCACGGCTGTGCGCGAAGAATTCCTGCTCCGTGATCACCAATCTCAATCCTACCACCCCGTCGCTCTCGCCGTCGCCCAAACTCTCGCGGAGCGGTTCTCTGTCGACCCGCACGAGACGCTACGTTGGCTACTTACGCACGAGGAGGCGCCGGGGACGGTTGCGGGGCTTATAGCGATGGGAGCGCAGGGGGCAGGCTCGGGGGATGGGGAGGCAAGAGTGATTGTAGGGTTGTTGCAGGGGTTGAGGAGTGTTTGCGAAGGGTTGAAGGTGGAGGTAAGGGTTGCGCGGGAGGAGACGGCGATGGAGAGGGAGAGGGGGAGGGAGAGAGGCAGGTGGGAGGAAGAAGAGGTCGAGTTGAGGAGGGAAATAGGAGAGTTGAGGAGCGAGAGAGAGGAATTGAGGAGGAAGGTTGAGGAAGTGCAGGGCGAGAAGGAAGAGTTGAGAAGCCAGAGGGATAGGTTGGGGAGGAGGGTTGATGAGTTGCAGGAGGAGAGAGACAGGATAAAGTGGAGAGTTGAGGAGATGGAGGGCGAGAGGGCGTGGTTGAGGAGCAAGTTTGAGGAAGTGGAGGGCGAGAGGGATAGGTTCAGGAGCAGAGTAGACGAGGCGATGAGGGAGAAGAATGCTGCTGCCAGCCTGCAGAAGATGGCGCAAGAAGAAGCGTCGTCGTCTGGACATCATGCAGGATCGCCACCTCGCGGGCCTCGAACGGCAACGCCGACAACAACGGCAAAGGAGATTTCGACTCCTGCTCCTGCTCCTCCGCGCAAAGATGGTCTCGCCGGTTCGATGTGGGCTACTACGAAGCCTTCTCCGACTTCACGTCCTGGCCCTTATCGGCGAGAATCGGGCTTGAGTGTGTCTACTCGGGCTTCTTTGTTTGCTTTGGCGACGATGGGTGGGAAGGAGAGGGGAGCTGCTACTACGAGGGAAGGAGCGGCGAGAGCGGGGGGTGCCTCTGTGGGGCCCGTCAGTGGTGGGACGATGGAGGAAGAGGAAGAGGAGGAAGAAGTTTTCTTTACCTTCGGCTGATAATTTGGTTGCTCGATCGGTATGAGTCCACGAAGCAGCCGGCGGCAGACACGAACATAGGTACGTAGCTGAGGCTGTTTGGCGATAGGTCTTTGCAGATCTGCGACTCTTCGTCTCGGCCACTTTCTCGATCGATTGTAAGAAGGGCCCTAGAGTCGTGACAGGAGCCAGTTCTCGACCACGATCAGACAGCTAAGGTAGCACATAAACTAGTCTAGACACGCCTCTTTGTGACCCTTGTGCATTAGCATGTCCGCGACAGAGATTGAATCGCGTAGAGGACCACAGGACAGATGCGCCCGAGTGTCTTACTCGTAGCTACCGACTCGGGACTTGTGACGATGCCTGAGTCAGACCGAGCGCAAAGTCTCGAGTAGGCAAGAGCTCTTAAGCAGTGCGACGGGCCCGCGGTACGATCATTCCCGCGGTGCGAGAGTAACAGCGGGGGTAAGGAGCGTGCAGTACGAGAGACTGTGCGAGAGATTCGGTGCGAGGGATTCGGTGCGAGGGATCTGGTGCGGGGGAGTAAGCGGTGCGCGAGGGTGAACGGTGCGAGAGGGTGAACGGTAGGAGGGAGAGCCAGCTTTGCGAGAAATCGGGTAGTGTAACGAGGTGCGACGGAGACTGCGGTGCTAAGGCGGTGCGAGAGAGACAGCGGTGCGGCTGATTCAGCATTGCGCGAGACACAGCAGTGCGAGGGACCGCAGTTCGACGAGAGAGACCGCAGTTCGAGAGAGCCAGCAGCGGCCTCGGTAGATTCCAGAACACATGTCGGATGGACCACCTCTGCGGCGTACATCTCGGAATCGACGGACAGCTTCGTATATAAGAGAGCGTGACGGACAACAGCCAGGGCGCGGCTTGACGCTCCCGAACAAGTTGAAACGCGGAGGTCCAAGCCGCGCGAGTCATGCGCTTGGACTTTTGACACGTCTGAGTCATGCGCTTGCGCTTTTGAGCCGCCCGACCGCCGGTTTGCAAAGTCGCCGCCTAGCCGCAATCCGTATAGAACTTTAGGGCATATCGCGTGTAAGTGCTCTAGTACATATAATAGGCAGCGCTCTTCGTAATATGTGTAGCATTCTAGTATAGCTAAAGGTAGTATATAGAGCTATATATATAGCGCTAAGACTTCGTACGTATATTTCTATATATATCGCGTATCTATATATACTATCCTTCTATATATATATTAAAGATTATAAGCTAAAACTTAATTAAACTAGCTATAAGTCACGCTATTTACTTATATCTATATAAGAGACTAATATTAGTTACTATATAAGAACTAGTAATTTAATACTTCTTAACTAGTATTTAGCTCCTATAATAATAACCCTATAACGTTATTTACCTTATCCAATAATAACTCTATAACGCTATTTACCTTATCTTATAGTCCTTATTAAAACGTTTTAATGTTTTTAGTTAATAAGAGAAAAGAGTAACTACTACTTATCCTAAAGTAACTAATAAAAGCTCGCGTTAATACCTCGTCGAAACTATCTCTAACCTATCTTAATCTATCCTTATTAAGGCTACTTATATATATACGGCGTATATATTATTCGAATGTTCTTTAGTCTAGAGCCTTTATAAAGATATCTGTAGTATTAAAGTATCTAGGAATTAGTTATACTTTAATTGTCTTATTATCTACTAACTCTTAGGTATAGTAGAGCTAAATATAGATATACTTTGTTCGTTTATATATCTCTAGATTTTTAGCTATTTATATTACTATCTAATAATTAAATATAATTCGAACTATCTTATTAGATAGGCTAAAGAATGTTACTATTTGTCTTAGCTAAACTACTTCATTTATAGCGTAATAGAGAGTAGTATATTCTACCTCTATAGTTAATAAAGCTATAGTACTTTATTTCTTATATTACTAGCTAACTATTATATTACTAATAGTAAAGATATATCCTCCTACTAACTTACTATTTAAGTAGTCCCTAGTATATTTAGCGTCGCTTTAGCCTAAGACTTTAGTATATTAGCTATAGTATATTAATCTAGTATCTAGAGTATCTAGTATATATCGAAGAATCTAATTAACCTACTTTATATATTTCTTTAATAGATTAGAGTAGTATCTACTTATTTATAATATACTAAATACGAGGTCTAGCTATATTCTAAGTATTACGTATATTAA